>PKSG01000679.1:50897-79547 GCA_002916505.1 Tolypocladium paradoxum
TTGCAGAAGGGCATTTCGATGCTGGAGCGTGTGGTACTGGCACGGGAAAAGTCTCTCCATTTGGATCATCCCGACTTGTTGGCGACTCAACATACGCTTGCAAAAGCATACCGAGCAAATGGCCAGGCGAAGGAAGCAATTACTCTGCTCGAGCATGTTGTGGCGATACGCAAGAACGGTCTGGGTACATGTAAAGTCGAAAGCACTTGTTGCTGTTTGCTGAAGGGCAACCCACACATCGAACTGTTCGTACATTCCATCTGTTAGTACATGCTGACCCACTAAAACTGCTGGCTGGATACAGGAATCGGACAAGATGCGTGGATTCGCCCACCCACTCGCCATCGACGCAAGTATGCTTAGAGCTGGGTTTTCAAAGTATCTTGTGGCGCTGGTCGCAGTCGGCCGCTCGTCGTCCCCCTTGCACTCCTAGCTCAGCTCAGTGCGACTCTGAAGTGATAGATTTGTCATTGTCGCTGCAGTGGCAGCGTGAGTAATTTACCCGTGGACCTGTGGTACCGTTCGACGCGAATTCCCAAGCTCGATTACTGGCTCTCGACCTTTCAGCCCAACCGGCGCATCACGGACTGGCCGGCCTTGCGATGTCAAAGGCCCTCACGTCACGTCTCGGTCTGAGGATGTTGGAGAAGAATGTCATGCCCAGGGACGACTCAAAGCCCCGAAGCAGCGAAGCAGCCAGGAAATGGCTTTTGCGGGCTTCGTACGGGGCGCCGACACCTGCGCACCAGAAGCCCTCTTGTTGACCAACGACTGGGGCTTCAACTTTAAGGACGTGAGCCACGACAAGGTCCAGATGTGGCATGGGACACGGGACCCCCCGGTGAGCATGATTCGGTACATGGCGGAAGCATCTGCCGCACTGACCCACGCGAGTACGACGATAACGATGATACCTTAACCGTTTCACGCCCGGGCGGCACCTGGAGGATATCTGTCTCAGCTCATCCCAGAGGAGACGATGCGGTTGTTTGAGAGTAGCACCAAGGCGTGATATTCTATCAGAATAGACGATGGGACATTTAGCTCGGCATAGTTTTAGGTTTTACTATTTGCACTCACCGGCTGGTCGAACCCGAGGAAATTTTCCATACCCTCTGTTCCCTCTTTCCCTCTTCTCCCTCTGTTCCCTCGATATTCCATGTATTCCCTATATTCCCTCTTTCGTCGAGACTAAAGATGGGCTTGCGGCGGGTGCAAATAGAGATGTGCGTGTGTGCAAATAATAAGACTCAATATCATTCTCAACTTGTTCCTCATAATACTGCCCTTATTGGTTTCCCTCATTGCTGCTACAGCCTCTCGCTCATAAACGCATGCTTCTGATATCCCATATACCTCGTCTGGATTTGCATGCTATCTAACACCCGCTGCTTCACCAGTCCATCCTCGATATCCATCCCTAGAAAGGCCCCATGCGTCGCCTCAAACCCATACGCCTTTAGGATCCCCCACATGCGCGCCAGCTCGTCCACGCTCAGCGGGATCGCGTTCGGTATGCTCCATAGGAACGAGAAGGTATTCAGGCCGGGCGGCTTCTCTCGCGGGGCGCCCGTCCCGTCGACGTGCCACTTGCCCAGCCCAGCCGGCGTCGTGACGAGCGTGTCCGCGATGAAGAGTCGTCCGTCGAAGAGCAGGACCAGTGAACCAGGGAAGTGCCCGCCGAGCTTGATGGCTAGCGCGCCGGTGCCCTCAATGTCCGTCTCAGTGTTCGTGAGGAGCGCCTGGTGCGCCGACTCCATGGTCGTCCAGGACTTGTCCTCGGCGGCAATGTACACGGGGCACTTGAACGCGCGCGCCCACTGCACATGCGTCGTGTAGTAATGCGGATGGCTAATAACAATAGCCTTCAACCCGCCGAGCTCATGGATCCGCGCCATCGTCCCCTCATCTAGCAGCGTGATACAATCCCAGAGGACGTTGCCCTTCGGCGTGCGAATCAAGATCGCCCGCTCCCCAATGGCAAACTTGGGCGTTGTGGTAATAAACGTCAGCCGCGAGTCGGGCGCGTACGTCGTGATATCGTTGCGATGCGTTTTCTGCAGCTCCGCGAGCGTCGTAAAGGCCTGCCCCGAGAGCGGGACGAACTGTCGCGGGTCGTCGCAGATGTGGCATGTCTTGACGGCGCTGCGATCCGACGTGGGGAACTGGGTGCCGCAGGCCTTGCAGACGAGCCAGTCCGCGACGGCGCTGGGGTTGTACGGCTCTGGCGTGAAGGCCATGGTGAGGGTGCGGTCGTCGATTGTGAGGGCGGGTGAGATGGATTGCTGTAGTTCAGAGTTGAAGACTTTGACGTCCATTTGTACTTCATCAGTGTATCGCCACAGCCTCAAACTATGATTGCTAATCATGACCGCCACAAAACGTCTTGGATGGTTCAGATGGGGCAGCCTCAGTGGACGCATGTGGGACGCCACAGGGCATGGCATTCTGCGTCGCCGAATTTACCATTTTAATTACCTACGGCGCAATTCATTCAGTGACATGGTTTGCAAACCTAAATGCCAATAACAGTTTACCCCTGACCTGTACATTAAGTCATAGTATGCGAAAATCTCCTCCGTTAAGTCCGCCGTCGCCGTCTGGACCCTCCCCTTCTCATCGCAGAACATCTCCTTCAGCAAGGATTGCTCAAGGTCGTTACCTACCTACCCGGGGACTTTGGGCTCCTTGGAGGAAGGCGTACCAGAGTCATGGAAGTCAGAAGGCAGGAGGGGGAGAGACAGTTTGCACCAACCTGCACACGTGCTCTTCTCACCTCCAAGCACCGCATGCACCACATCACATACACCAAATCGACGAACCAGCAACTGTGAGCACCATCCCGGTTTGGATCTCGGCCATGAGCCACATCAAAACCGCCATGAAGGCCGCCTTCGACCTCTACGGAGAGTTGAGGAAGGCCCTACGGCGGACTCCGTGGAGCTCGAGAGGAGTCTTCATGGTTCGTCTGATAGGGAGTATCTTGAGGATGGGCTGCACCACCTCCTTGCCTGTGCCGATCCCCCATGAACCGAGGTCTCCGGCGATCCTTATGAGGTCGCCGGATACCATCCAGCTGCGGAAATCGTGAGTCTCGAACATTTCGAGCATCTTTTGTCCGGCGTCTGTCTCAACAACTCTAGCACTGGGATGAAAGACACCGCGGAAATATCTGCCGTCGACTTCGTTATTTTCCGCCTTTGGGTCGTACTCAGGGCTCAACATCACGCGTTCGTCTCCTAGCTCCAGGTCCTTCCACCCGAAGCGACAACTTCGGCCGACATTGAGTTGGCGACGCAGCAATGCTCACACCTCATCTGGTTGCTGGGTCTAGTAGCCTCTCGCGAGGTGAAGCCAACGCGAGCTTTCGACTGTTTTCTGGGGTGATTGGAGGTCTTTTGTCTGAAAGATGGGGGACTTTTATCTGGACGATTGGGGGTCTCTTGGTTTGATACGAAGCGGCTCTTGTGATCGGTGGTGGTGGGCTTGTGAGGCGATTGAAGGTCTCTTGTCTGGACGATTGGGGTCTCTTGGTTTGATACGAGGTGGCTGTTGTGATGGGTAGTGGTGGCGCTGAAGTCAAGCTTGGGCAAAGCATTTTTATGCTAGGTCTTGGTTCTTAGCCAAAGCAATGACGTTCACTCAGAACATTCTCACCATGTCTACCTTTGGCGAGTCCAGACTCCTTGTCGTTGGCGGAACACATGAGGCATTGGCTTGGAGATAAATCCCCCGCCTAATTACCCCGGAGAATACGCACGTGGCGATCCACGCCCTATGACGTCCCACATGCATCCATCGAGGCCATGACGAAAACATCGTGGTCATTTGTTAGCTAGACGGGGAGCTGAAAGCCGCCCTATCACCATCAAGACGTTCTGTGACGGTCATGATTAGCTCTACGACGACCCGCGGCAGTACGTCCCGCCCTCGGAGAAGGCCTTTACGAAATTATGACACTCGCGGAGCTGCAATGACGCATCGCAACGAGTTCAAAACATACCCGCCCGACCCGCGACTTGCGTTTATCGCCACGACGCTTAAGTTTGCTATTGGGGAGTGGGCCATGTGCCAGAACTAATGAGAATTTTGCCGTGGATACTTGAAATGGTAAATTCGGTCGAGTGAAACAATCTGAGGCAGTCGTGCTTGAGTCCCATTTTTGAGTACCTGTGGACTGGTACATGTAGCCGGCGATGAAGCAACGATGAGGCACAATGCTTGGAGGAGGGACAAAAGGCCTCTCAACGAGTCGCAAGGTACATTAACGGTTTAATGATAGACGAAAATAAAGAAATTAAGGCCATTGTGGCATTGACTAGTGCACCCAATATCTGCACCCGTCTCCGTCCAGAATCCCACCTGAATCTCCCCATCTCCGGCATGCTCAGCCAGAATACCCGATGCCAACGTGGGCCCTTGGCGTAGGCGTAAGCAAAGATGAAAGTGAGTGCTTGCAGTTTCCTGCGATGCCCTGTGAGCCTGTGATGCCTCCGTCCCGCCCGGCAATTGTCACTCCCGGCGGTCCGAGCAGACTGCCACAGCCGCTGTGTCACGTATGGGACGAGGTGTATCGGAGTTCAGGTGAGGTGTGTCGGGATTCAGACGAGATGTGTCGTTCACGTTGGTGTGTACGACGTGTTGGTGTCGGGGTCCGCGTAGGGGGTTGTCCAACAAGGGGGCAGGTACAGCCAGGCTGGGCTCCGTCAGCCGTGCTCCGTGTTCCAGTTGCCATAGGTCCTCCGATAGGGTTGTCGGTGGATGGTACACGGGGACTGGAGACGCTGATGTAGTCCTAGAGGTGTTTGATGGTGTGGGGGATGATGGTCCTCGCCCCAGAGGTTCCTCAGCCGGCAGCTCGTGGGAGACTTGGTGATCGTCGTCCGCCAGATTGATGGCCAGCTTCCAGACGGGGCCCCGAAGACGCGCGTCTAGACAACTGCACACAATGGGCCTTAACACGCCCAGCAGGTAGGTCGTGTGGTCTTGCACTGATTTCAGGGCTTCCACAGAAAGTGTTCGGACAACAAAACGAATGATGACGTCTTGTCAAGTCGAGGCCAAATAGCCTGAAGGGCGGGGCAGGTTTGAGAGAGAAGGACGCGGCTGTGAGGGGGAAGCTTTTCCGATATTAGGAGGAGCAGTTCTGGAGGCAGCTGAAGCACCTTGCGGTCAGGGTTCTGCTGTGGCCTTGGAGACCGCCGTCGGGCCGCTGTTGTGGCCTTGATGATTCTGCTCCGGAGACTACTGAACACTGCTCTGCAGGTCTGCATTGTCGAATGGGCCGATCTGGCGTCGTATGGGGGATAACAGGATATTACATGGCTTTGCAGGTTCATCGGGAATTTTCACGCGGACCTATTATACCGAATATCTCGTGGCCGCTCCGTCTCGAGTTTAAGTTTGTGTAGTTCAGCCCTCGAGTCCGTTGGTTGTTAACTCCAAGCCATGCGCGCCACGACGGGCTCAATGAAACCAAGGCTGAGACTACCATCGCGCATCACGGAATGAGAGCCAATGATTCGTTGCTATTATCCGCGTCGCTAGACATGCTAACTCGTACTGGTCTAAGTTGTCGGCCGGAGCATTCTAGCCCGTCCATTGAACCAGGGGCTTCCTGGTCTCCACGCGATTCCGGCAGGTCCTGCCAGTACCGCAGAGCAGCGTCATAGGGGTTTAAATTGAATCTCTGTGCAAGAAACTTGCTGACTCGTCGAGACATGAGACTGCTATACCCCGCCGAGAACTGACGACCTCCCTTTCCCCATAAAATCATGGCAATGATCAGGTAGAAATGAAGGAGGGGAGCTACAGAGATGAAACAATGCTGGAGGCCGAGGCTCTCAATCCATGGGTTGATGGCATCGTTGAAGGCCAATCCAAGGGTAAATCGGATTGAAGCTTGGCGGGTTGGTTCCCTTGGCCCGGTCTGAGCGGAGGGAGACGAGGCCAAAGATTGCGGCTTTGGTAGTATTAATTACGAATTTATGGATAGACTTACCCGAAACCCCACAATACCCCGCTGAAACAGGGGGTCCAAGCTCGTCGCAATGCGCCCGTCCGACATCGCATAACAGGGAGGCAGCAACATGAGACTCGTGCTCATCTCTTCCCACTTGAAAGTTACTACTCGCCATGACTGAGTATTGCAACTGGAGAATTACCATCGCATACCATTACAGCCGTGAAGCACCGCGCCGCCTCCATGTCGTCCAAGACACTCCCCGTCATCCAGGCGGTGCCGGTACCCTCTGGCTCGGCCGAGTACGAAGCCGCCCGAGACGCCATCCTCGGCCAATTTGCGGCTTCGGTACCCGATGAGCTCCGTCTGCCGCCGGTCACCGTGCAGACGCCTCCAAAGAACGTCACACGCATTCCCGGCGAATGCGGACTCCTCTCCGCTCCGGACCTGGAGATAACTGAAAAGTACGACGTATATGCACTGGCACAGGCCATCGCCTCGGGGCAGCTCACCGCTGTTGCCGTCGCCACGGCCTTTGCCAAACGGGCCATCATCGCCCATCAACTCACCGCCTGCCTTACCGAGTGGTTCATGGATGAAGCGATCGAGCAGGCCAAGGCCCTCGATGCCCATCTCGCCGCCACGGGCAAGACAGTCGGCCCCCTACACGGCGTCCCCGTCAGCATGAAAGCACACATTCCCATTGCTGGGCACTGGAGCAATGCCGGTTTTCTGAGTACTGTAAAGAAGGACCAGTCCGACTGCCAAATGGTCGCCATCTTGCGAAAGGCCGGTGCTGTTTTCTACTGCAAGACCAACCAGCCGCAGGCCATTATGCATCTCGAGAGCACATCTCTGTACGGCCGCGTTCTCAACCCCCACAACATCAACCTCTCGGCAGGCGGCTCGACGGGAGGTGAAGCAGCTCTCATCGCCCTCCGGGGCTCTATACTCGGCGTCGGCACGGACATTGGTGGTAGCATCCGCGGCCCTGCGGCCTTCTGCGGCATCTACGGCTTCAAGACGACAAGTTACGTGCTTCCCATGAAGGGCTTCCTCCCTGGCGGATTCGCTGCGGAGCTGAATATTCTGGCTTCCACGGGCCCCATGTGCACGTCACTGCGCGACATGGACCTCTTCATGTCGCTCATGTCGTCTGCAAAGCCACACCTGGAGGATCCTCGCGTTATTCCGATTCCCTGGACGGGCCTGGCTTCGGCGGCGCGACCGAGCTCGTCCCCCATGAAGATTGGGTTCATGATGCACGACGGTGCCATAATGCCCCAGCCTCCTGTTACAAGGGCTCTGGAGTGGGCACGATCCCGCCTGGAGCAGACGCCGGGATTCCAGGTCAAGTCATTTGAGCCGTACCAAGTTGCGCAGGCTCTCAAGAATATACGACTCGCCTACTGGCCGGATGGCGGCAAAGAACCCCGGCAGCTGCTTGCCGAAGCGGGAGAGCCTGTGCTTCCCTTGACAGAATGGATATTAGCGGATGCTTCTCGAGTCCCCGAGCTTGATTCGTCTGGTGTCCTCCAGCTACGATTGGATCGCGATCAATTTCGATGCAACTTCGCCCAACACTGGGAGTCACAGGACGTTGACTTGGTCATCTGTCCGTCGTTTGTCGGTCCGGCATGTGCTCACGAAACGGCCTGGCATTGGAACTACACTGCCTTCTGGAACTATGTGGACTACCCCGGGGTTGTGGTTCCTACCCCCGTAACGGCGCTGGCAAAGGGAGCGGAGGATTATGTCTCGAGCGATCCCCTTAGTGAGGAATGTAAGCAGGTCAGACAATTGTGGCGAGAGGGAGACTTTGAAGACGCACCGATCAATCTTCAGGTTGTCGCGAGACGATACCACGACAACGGTTTGTTCGGTGGCTTGGCAGCGCTGCAGGCGCCGCTCGAGCTTCGTTAGTTACGAATTATAAAAGCGCAAATGGGAATCATGGTGAACCGAATGGACAGAACTTAGGGGATTGCCTCGTTGCGTCCCAAGTGATGTGGACTTTGCTCATCGCGTCTCTTTTCGGAGCCGCATCTCGAACCGTACGTTACAATGGTTGCATAAATCCAGCTTTGAGATTGTGCTCTGCAGATCCTCGGAGCTGCCGGCACATTTCATTCATAATCTACATATAGACACGCCATGCACATGCTCTGTCCTAAACACATCTGACGTCTTTCATCCCTCCTGCCAGGGATCCAGCACCACTGGCCGACATCCAGGACCCGAATGCTACTCGTACTCTTGCCATGATCTCTCTAATAAAGAATCACTGATGTGCATTAATGCTACCATATCCATCACTCTGCTTCGTACTCCCAGTTTGCATACTAGATAGGCATCAAGTAAGGACCACCGCGGAGAGGAGACACAGGAAGTCACGGTTGCCTCTGGTGTCAGAAGCAGGGCTTGAGATAGGTCACTCAAAGCGGGCTGTCATCGCCGTCGAACGGAAGAATAAGATATAAGTATAGTAATAGGGGATTAAGGGCATTTATAGTATTTCATTAGCTATATAATAACGCTGTATTAATATTATTATATGTGTATATATGCGGTAGGAAATGCCGCTGCCCCTTTTCACGATATCGTGTGACGGGCTACCATTTGGTCGGCTCAATCTGACACATGGCAACAAATCCCGGAGAGAGCAAGTTTCGAAGTTCTGAACCCAGGAGAATTTGCACCTGTTTGTTGGGGTGGCTGTGCAAACACTGAGATTGCGGCTGCCTAGCGCTGTGATTCACTGCTCATTCTCTTCTCGCTGGCCCGGGTTGCCTGTTGCCCCGACAAAACGGGCTCTCACCTGCAACACCCACAGCTGCTTCTCTCAATCCATTTCTCCCTCTTTTCATAATCTTTCTCTTTCAGTTCACTCACATCTGTTTCTACTTTCTCTCCACACATGCCTTGGAACACACTAGACCTTCGATCCTTCAACATCACGAAACACGCGACCGTCTTCGCAAGACATGCGACCTGCCATGTCAGGAGCACCCACACCGTCCCTGTGAGCTTTCCTTCGTGTATTCCAGCTACCTCGTCGTCCCGGTGACTTCTTTCGCTTCGCTTTGGGCCCAAATGGGTTTAACGTCAAGCCGAGCCTAACCTCTCTGTCCAGGCTTAGGGACGTCGTCCGGGCCATCTTCCGCCACTGGACCTGCGAGTCCTCACCTGCAGCAACGGCGCTCGCAGATTTAAAAGCACGTTTGAAAAGACTTTCGGGTCTCGAGGTCCATTGCCATCCCAATTGGCCACGTCTTCTGCATCAGCTGTCACCAACCTACGGCAACCCTACAGCCGTGGTGGTCGCGGTGGCCGCCGTTGTCGAGGCCGCAGCCAACGCGATGACCACATGTAGCCTGATCTTGCTGGGCGACGACCCCGATATGGATGATTTTTGGTTCGAGAGATTGAAAGCAGAGGCGGAATCCGGCAGTATTGGCCTATCAGTTCATGTGAGTACAAGAAAGTGCAAGGCCCGTTGTACACAGCTGTTTAACGCTGACTTTGCCACAGGCCAATGATTCTGAATTGCCCACATTATCCTGGGGTTTCGATCGCTTCATCATTTCGCTGCCAAAGGACCGACGTCTCGTGAACACGTCGCGCTTGATCCCGCTCTTGATTCAGCAAGCCCTCGCTGTGTTCCCGGATGGTTCATCGCCCGAGCCAGAAGCAGCCCCTGACGACCATTCCGACAGCTGTCCTTCCGACTGTTCTGCAGAAGCATCATTCCTTGACCTAGCTGCTGTCGTCCAGTCGGAGCCAGCAGCCAGCGTTGACGGCACTGCCGACCGTGATACAGACGCTTCCATTCCGCCAGCCGCACAGCCAGCTGCTGTCGTTAAGTCGGAGCCAGAGCAGGCAGGCGATTACATGCCCCTGGCGGACGATATATTCGCAGTCGATGAGCTGATGCTCCGGCCGCCATACCATCTCATGATATCGTGCAGCGGCAGCGAGGGCGTCACAATCAACTGTAGCCACTCCCCAACTCTGGTTTTCGTTCGCGACTACTTGAGCAAGTGTTGCCGCTTGGACCCGAATGACGACTGGGGCGAAATTGTTTCTAGCCACGAATTCAACATCAAGAGCCATGAAGCTACCTTTGTCAATGATGACACCCGGCAGCCCGGCTACGACGCCATTACAGTCAAGCTCGACATCTACATGTACGATGACACCGACAACGACATTCGGCGAGCCCTGCCCCTGATCTTCTGCCTCGTGGAGGGCGTGTTGGGCTATCAACGCGTCCATACGAGTGACACTTGCTGGCAGTATCGCAGGGACACGCCGCTGAGGGAACGCTGAGGTGGTCGGGTGGTGGCTATGAAGGGACTCGGGGGAGATGGCGGAAACGGCGTGGGGTAGGAAACGGAAGGGCATGGGCGAAGATGAGTCGAGCTGAAGCCCGGGGGGTCGAAGGTTCATCTGGTGCAACGTCGACTTGCGCATCTCGAACAGACAGAGACCTTCGGAAAGCTCAGGCAAAAATAATCCAGCTAGTGAGGAGAATCAGTTCTACACCTCTGTTCCGTTTTCCAGTTCGCGACAAGGTTGCTCGGACGAAGGCTCGCTTCGTCTACCAGTCGCAATGGCCCTCATCCCGTCCTCTTCCCAACGCGATGGGACTAAATGTCGCTCAGACGCCTAGCACTCTACCGCAGCTCGCGGAGAAGCTTGGCCATGTGTGAAGCTTGGCCATGCATGAAGCATGGGCCGCCCCGGGCCGGGACAACCTGGGCTTCTCGAATCTTTCCACAGACCACAACCTCACATCGTCTGCAACCCCGAATGGCGTCGCATTCATGCCGGTTACGCACCATTCCACCAGCGCGGGCTACCCGTGAATACCGGTCTGTTTTGCGTCTATCTCTGCGTTCAGCAGTGGGCATCGCTTCGGACAGTTAGCTGTGCGCAGAGTCACCAGGCTCACGACCCAGGTGGCAGCAGGTACTGCAACGCGAGATGCAGGCCGCTGGTGTTATGGATCTGCATCTGTTCATCTAGGTAAGATCGACGCCTCAATATGCAACGCCAAGGCTGTCTTGTGGATGTATGCCGATGACTGTGTCCGGCCAGGTCGGAGAGACGGACTGGCCTGCCGTCGTGTACGCTGGGGTGCTGAGTGCGGCGGCTTCGTCATATGTCCGCTTGTCTGAAGCGAGGCGTGTTCATGCCTTGAAGCAATCAATTCGATTTCCGTAAGTACGACCAACTGGTACTTTTTTCCTATTTGAAGCTCTACACAATAGTTTCGAGGTAATTTCGCTTGGTCACCCAGTGTCACGTTGGCGTACCGGGGCTGTGCGGCCTTGGGGAAATTAAGAGGCCCCTGATTTGAAAAGACTGTAAATTTTCCCCTTGCAACTCCCTCAAAATGGACTCGAACTTTGACGACGCTAGACTTTTAAGCTATACCGATACTCAGATTGTCGATTATCTTACTTCTCTTCCCAGCTTACCCAAATTTTCGAATATCATACCATTGTCTTCCAAGTATGTGGCTAAGGGCTATCCTGACGATGAGCTCGAAGATGCCGTGAGATCTGTGGAATTCGCATCCAAGCTCGGAATTCACGTTCCACGCATTCATCGAACTGTTCGGGTCGATGATGCTTTTTATTGCATTATGGATCGGATTCCTGGAACGACACTGGATATAGAATGGCCAGAGCTTGGTTGGATAGCAAGCCTTCGCTTGGCCTTCCAACTTCGCCGCATCATCTGCCGCTTGAGGTCAGCCGAATCAACCTCATCTGGATCACTCGCAACGGGCAAATGCAGGTCATATTACCTGGACGATTCTTTCGGCCTGCCGCCCAGAGCAAACTTGGATCAGGTCAATGCTTTCATGAACTTCTGGGTCAACTTTGGCACGCTCCGTCAGGAGACCAAGAAGACGCCAGCGGAACACGCGATCTGCCCGAGGCCGGTTTTTTTATCCAATCGGCCATTTGTTTTCACCCATCACGATTTGGCACCTCGAAATATCATACTTGACCGCGAGGGCCAGCTATGGCTTATCGATTGGGATTGTGCGGGCTTTTATCCCAAGTTCTTCGAGTACGCCGGCATGCATAATTTCATTCGCGATGGGTGGAACAAGTTCGCGTGGTGGCGATGGAAACTTTTCACCTGGATTGCAGGCGGATTTTACGATAAGGAATCTCGGTGGTTAGCTATTACAAGATCCAAGTTTACGCGCTTCCGCCCCGCGCGTCGATTCAACATGAAGGCAAATGGGTATGCTGCTGCTGCTGGCAGGTCCGACAACGACTTTGAATAGGCAGGGTCTGGCTCACACTGCATCCAATACTCTTCTGGCATGTCGTGGATTTTAATCAAGCCGTTCATTGAATAGGACTTGTAATCTCCCAGTTTATCCCTGGGAATCTGTTCAATTTCGATTTCGACAGTAGGCGCTCCCCAGATAATCTTGGGTATTATCTTGGATAAGTTAGACACCTCTGCTTTCAACCCGGGGTGGTATCTACGGATAAAGTCAATCAAGTCATTAACGAGCTTGTTTATGACCTTTGTGATACTATAATAACCGTGAGAGAGGCAAGCGATAGAGAATGCCAGGGCTTACTCGAAAATGGTTATCTCAAATCCGGGGTACAATAGTACTCCGAAACCAAAGCGTGTTACTAAGTGTCAAAGCCGTCTTGCTACGTATATCTGGTGATTGAAGGACCTGGTCGGATCCTGGCAATCGCGCCTGGCATATTTCTGCCTCTTCTAGTCTTTGGGAAACATCGTGGCGATAAACTCTGCCTTCACCTTGCTGGGTTTGCCGGGGACTTCCCCAGCCTCGAGCTGTTTTTGTTTGTACGACCTATAGAACCAGACGAGGTAGTGAGAGGACCTTAATAGCGTTGGCGTTTTCTTCCATCCGTTCGTATTTTGTATAAGCTTGCCATAGCTCTTCCAAGGTCGGGCTTGCGCCGGCATAGACCAGTAGAGGTTGATTCTTAGCGCAAAGCACAAGTCCCACGCATTCTGAAGGTCCTCGAGAGTCCTCCCTCTTTGAGTGACGTCCCGCAGGTCAGGTGGCAACCAAGATAGCTCAGTCAGGTGCTGTGTGTGATCCGAGTCAACCTTATTCGCCTTCGTCACCCTTCTCGTTGTGGTATGGCCTCGACGATCCGTTGGTTTGCCTCGCCCCGACGCCAGAGTCTTTTGCATGAAGGGCGGGTAACTCACCTGGATGAGCCTCCTCAAAGTTGCCCACCAGCGCTGCCAGAGCATCTCCATGCCGATCAAGGCGCGGCCGCTTTGTCGGACAAGGAACATCGCGCTATAGGACACGCTTATCACCAACCTGTTCTTGTGCTTGAAGAGGTGGCCTATTGGGTTCGGTGGTCGGTCGATAGCAAGGCGTTTGCTCGCGCGACGATACTGGCATTGGATCGATGTCGTCGCATGGCGTTGGCGCTAGGGTTGAGTAGCCGAGCGACCTGAATTGCCTATATTACCCTGGGGTTTCGATCGCTTCGTTAGCTCGCTGCTAAAAGACCGACGTCTCGTGAACACGTCGCCCTTGAGCCCGCTCTTTTATTAGCCAGGAATTTTGAGAGGTAGAAGAACAGCTGCAAATTACTCTTGAAGAGTGAGGTAGCTCATGACGTCGGCGGAAAGCTGGCGGTCTGCTGGCGGTGGCGATGAATGCACCTGGCGCCTGCAGCCCTCTTCCGCTCCTCACCTTTAGACAACCATCGAAACAAGAAGCAGTTCCCAAAGGAAGCAAAAGAAGATCTGGCGGGTAGCACAGCCCGTCAAGAAACAACCAGGGATGGAGTGCGACGCGACGGTTGTAGGGCAGCAGTGTTTGGTAGCAGTGCAGAGTGAGGAGAAAGGAGTGAAGAGAATGAAAGGAAGGGAAAGAGATGAACAAGGAGATATTTATAGGGTAGAGCCTTCAAACCGCGAGCTCACAGCAGGCCGCAATGAGTTGTGAATCAGGTCAGTCAGCAAACGCCCAAGCAAACGCTCAAGCACCCACTCTCCTCGCCGCCCTCACTCATCACACATTCATACTCTCGAGACATAAAGCCAATAAGCAGAAGCAATCCCTGTGAAACCATTGTTCTACCGCCTCACGCGCCGCGACTCTTCTATTGTACACCACAAGGGTATCTCCCCACCAGAAACGTTCAGAAAGCCCATATGCCGCCGCAGCCAGCATTACTCTCGGTCAACCGCACGCGCCCGCCAACCTCAGCGACACGTCTAAAGCCCCAGGTCCGCAGCCGCAAAGCCCCCCTTGCGCATCTCCCCTTCCATAATGCCCAGGTAGTCGCCGTCGTCGTCGTAGTCCGACTTGGCCTCGTCCTGTGCGTCGCCGTCGGGCAGCGCGTTCTCCTTGAGGTTGTCCGCCGAACCGTTGGACAGGTCACCGGCCTCGCCCGCCTGCGCGCCATCGACGAGCGACGTGGGGGATGCGTTGCCGTCCTTTTCCATCATGGCGGCGAGGCGCGCGGCGCGGCCCTCCTTCTTGCGCGGCACGGGCGCTGGGAGAGGGTAACTTAGCACGCGTCCCTGAAGGCAAGGGGCCACTCGTCAGACATACCTCGTCCGTTCTCCTGGACGTAGAAGCGGCGCAGCAGGGCCACCGCCTCGTCGCGGCCCCAGCCGCCCTCAATCTCGTAGCCGCGCTCGACGTTGCCGCCGTCGCCGCCGCCGGGCGGGTACGACATGCCCAGCGTGCCGCTGCTATCGGGGAGCCGGGACTGCTGCCGCGGGATGGGGTGCGACGACGCCGTCTGCCCGTCGGCCGTGACGGGCAGCGAGTTTGCGTGCACGCTGAAGACGCCGCCCGTGCCACCGAACTTGTCGTTGACGGCGCCAAAGTACACCTTGCGGATGCCGAACTGGCGCAGCAGCGAGGCGCACATGACGCACGGCTCGACCGTCACATACAGCACGCTGTCCCTGAGCACGCTGGGGTCCACGCGGTCGTCGGCCATGTACTTTTGCCCGTAGGGGAACAGGTGGCCCTTGCTGCCGTCCTCGTTGCCCTCGTCGGGGCGCCGCGACTCCATCGACGAGCCGGACGAGGAGCCTTCGGCGGGCTTGGGCGGCTGCTTTGCCCTGAGGCAGGTCGTCTTGGTGCCGCTCTTGGCCGCGACGGAGAGCAGCGCGGAGATGGCCATGAGCTCGGCGTGGCGGGTGCCATTGCGGGTGACGTTGGTTGCGTTCATGCCCTTGGCGATGATGGTGCCGTCGCGGACGAGGACGCAGCCGACGGGCGTCTCGTTGGTGCGGAGGGCGAGGCGGGCCTGTATGCGGTCAGCACAGCTCGTTTGCAGCGGCCTGCGAGAGTTGTGCCGACTCGAGAGGGGATGAAACGAGGACAAAGAAAGAACAAACAGACCATCTCGAGAGCCTCCCCGATGAAGCGCAAGTTCTCTTCCCTCACCCTGACAACCTCGGGATCCTCATCAACCACCGGCTCCTCCTTGGCCTCCTCGTCCTGCTGCTCCAGAGTCGTGGCCCCCAGCGCAGCCGTGAGCCCAGAAACGCTCGCATCGCGCACAGGCGGCACATTCTCCTTGTCGTTGTCCGCCGCGTAGCCACCCATGGCGTCGTCGGCGCTGTCCTTCATCCCGCTGCGCTTGGAGCTCGTCTCGTGGGCGTTTGCGCGTGCTGCTGATGACGGTGGTGACGTCGTGTTTGGTGCAGGGTGCGAGTTGTCGCTCTTCGCGCCGTCGTCGTCGTCGCCCGCTGTCGAGGCTGAACAGAACAGCCGGCGAACGGCCCTCCGGGCAGCTGCCAGCGTGAGGCGCGCCATGGCAACGGGGCCAGCCGCAGCGTGCCTTCCGTGGGGGTCCCTTCCTTTGGCTTCTTGGGTCTTCCCTCTCCGAGTTCGAGCGCTCTTTGGTCTTGCTCTTTGTTCCCGCTGGGGCGATTCAATCCCACGTCACTCGCGCTCTGCCCTCTCAGCCCAGACCCCTCTGACCTCGCCCAGTCGCCCGTCCTCCTCTTTGCCGCCCTTGGAGCCTGCCTCTCTCCAAGTGAATGGAATTGCCCCAATCGTCTCTTCGCATGAAAATTCGCCGAAAAGTCGAGTATCCCAGCACGCCTGGTGGCGGCTCCCACGGCGCCCCGAGGTCGTCGCCGCGCTCACACAAACGCGCGCAATGCCTTGTGAAAGGCTGCTCCTTTGTCGCCCGTGTATCACCTGCTCAGGCCAATCCACCTATCACACGTCCAGGTCCCAATTCGGGTACACGACCCCGGCAGCGCCCTCTCGCTGATGTCGACGTGTTGGATTTACCGTCGCCACGCCAGTGCAAATTTTATCCCCCGTGTGCGGCGCAGGCAATGTCGAGTCCAGAGCAGCAAACAACACAGCCCCAATTGCTTTCCTTCTTTCTTTTCAACGTTTGAACGCTCCTGTTTGTTTCCAAAAATCAGCTGCCAAGTATCGAGAGTTTGCTTCATCTCGACACCCTTTGCTGCAAACTGAAGTTCGACGTCACATGACCAAGCCACGGCCCACTCACACGAACCATCTCATCAACGGCCATCCACACTCTTGTGCTCACTCACTGCATTCACTCGCCATGTATTACAAGCGCACTTGTAGACACAACACTGAACATGCCCTTTCATGGACGTCGCAAAGTAATAATAATGATAAAAGACGTCAATTGACTAGTGTAATCTACAGAGACCAGAGATCTGTGTATCCGTCGCGACGCCGCTGATACTCTGTACCGCGCTTCGCAAAGCGAACGACGCAACGGGAAGGGGTATCATCAAAACCATTCGCCATCTATAACGACAAATCGCTTCTTCCTCTCCTCCAAACACCGGTTGCCTTTGGCAACCTCTTTACCCCTTCAACAATGTCATGACGGGGAGCGCTCTGGCTGATCCCTGAGAGATGAATTGAGACACACGGCTGCGTACTGCTGCCAGTGTCCGTCCAGGACGGTCGAGAATAGACGACGTAGCCTCGGAGAATTGAGACGAGTTGCCCTTAATCGACGATGATTGTTGCTTCGTTTTTCTCGACACAGTGGCCGATGCTAGCGTTGGTATGGTTGGGGCCGAGGCCGTCGCCTTTGAGGCGAACACCAACAAGGCGCCGAGCATGTATGCCGAGGTGGAAGCAGATGTCAACTCACTGTGCATGTACAACACAAAGGCTGACAGGATGGTCGCGGCGACAAAGGCCAAGACCCGTTCGCCCGGCGCAGACTTGCTGCTTATCTGTGCAGCATCAATTTGTTGACCAATGGCCGCAACACTGAGACGACTCCCTAGCGACGAGCCATTGACCGATGCAGCACGTGACGGCCACTGGCCGGAGGCGTGACTCGGGCGGGAAGTGGCAGAGCTGACGCCGAGTAGCCCATGGAGATCGACCGCATCCTCACCGGCAGACGACACTGCCAACGGTACCGTCATGTCGACATGTTGCTGAGTGGCAGAGCGATTATGGTCTGGCGAGCCAGCAGCGACGTGACTGACGACAGAGTCGACCAAACGGTCGACCGACGTAGCGTGGAGGACTCTGGGTGACGCCAAGGAGATGCTGCCTGCTTCAGCACCACGAGAGGTGCTGGGCTGACCGGGAGACTCGGCAACCGACGGTTCAACAAACGACTCCCTTGTGGGAGCAATGTGAGACACGGTTGCCCGCTCAGGGCCGGCGGGAGTTACGTGCGACCCGGTTACCCGTTCGCGGCCGGTATAAAGTCCTTGGAGAACGGACTCGGTGCCATATGATTCGGCCTCGGAGCGGCGGCTTGATAGTCGCGCACAAAGGCCTTGTGTATGCAACACCTTTGAACGAGTTAGATGGAACCTCAGCATAGAGGATGGATCACGTCGACGTACGTTCACAGAGGACTGATTGTGCCCGTGAGCACTTGTGGCTGTTGTAGCCACGTAATCTTGAACGGCAAGCGCAGCTGGGAATTCCTTTTGACAAGTCAGTCGCCGTGTGGCATGAGAGACGGCAGCAGGTACACGTACATTGCGATGCCCGACGGTTGTGGCAATGCGTCCGGGTTGGGAGTCCAGGTGAGCTGGTGGTTCCTTTTTCCAAGTCAGTCGCCGTGCGGCATACATGATCATTGCGGGCACACGTACACTTGCGGCCGGCCTAGCCAAGCCTGAGCCAGAAACATCGAGGGTGGTTGATGCCTTCCGAGAAGTTAGTCGCCGCTCTATAAGGAGAACTGAGGGGCGAAATGGACGTACGTTGTCGAGGATGTGGCTACTAGAGCCATCCGGAGCCAGTACCACCGTGGCCGGCGCACAACAAATAACGACTTGGCCACCCAGCGACTCTGCGGCCACGGGCGGTTCTAGGCCAGACGAGCTGAGGCGGTTGCTTGATTCGCGTCCTTGGAGGCCCGGATCATAGTAATCGATGCGGCCGACATCATCGCCGGCGCTGAACCGCAACGCTTCTGCCGATGCAACTGCGTCATCCCATCCGCCAACGTCGCCGTCACCGCCGCCCCGTACATCATAGCCGGCCGGTGGACAATCGGAAATCAGTGGCTCGTTCAGACTGGGCAGGCTAGACGACGACGAGCCTATGGGGAGCATGCGATCGTCCTCGGAGAAGCTCGACTCTGGCGAGAAGAGATTGAAGTCGGCGTAGTCGCTGCCAGACGATCCGGGTTGGTCGAGGAATGGGTATCGAGGAGACCTCGCTTGTAGCATCTCATCGCCACCGAGATTGTCTGCGCCAGGAGGCGCGCCAACCTCTTGCTGTGATTGCGGCGTGAGCGCCTTGAAGGGCGACGCCGACGAAGACGAGGCAGAGGATTGCGAGAAGTAGTTCTCCGGATCGAGGAAGAAGTCGTAGTCTTCTGTAATGTCCATGGGAGGGAACTGGACAAACTCCTCCCACGGGTCGCAAGGGACTGCCGTTGGGTCCAGCGACTCGAGGGCAGAGAAGTCAAATGAGGAGTCGAGGTCGGACGAGGCTGAGATTGGGGCCAGCTCATCCACCACCATTGCAGCAGGCGGTGCACTGCATTGTGTTTGTGGAGGTGGTGGCTGCGCTTGAGGCAATGTCCTCTGCTTCTTGCTGGGCTTCGGAGCTACTACTCCCGTTGCCGCCGTCTGAGCTGAAGCCTGGGCAGCAACTCGCTTCTTGTGGCTCGGGTCGCAGCGGATCTTCTTGCGCCGACAGTTGTCGCAGGCCTTGATGATGCGCATGAGGTGGGCGTGGTCACGCTGCTCCTTGGTCTTGGAGCCGCGAGAGGCCGAGTTGGTGACGTCGACGCCGTCCTTGGTCAGGATCTTCATGCCAGGCATGCTCGAGAAGTCGGTCGCAGTCTGGTGCCGCGAGGAGGGGGTGGTGGCCTTGGAGTGCCGCCGGCGCTGGGTCGACGAGCGCGACGAGACGGAAGCGGCTGCGCTCCAGTCCCAGCTGGATGTGACGGGGGAGACGTTGAAGGAGGAGTTGGCAGAGTCCAGCGACGGGCTGGCTGCCACGGGCGACGCGGCAACCGAGGCGGCAGCGTAGACGGGGTAGAACTTGAAGGTCTGGCCCGTCAGCTGGGCGTACTCGAGGAAGTCGACCGAGACGCTGGCGCGCTTCTCGCTGATGGCGGCCGGGCCGGGGACGTAGGCGTTGATCAAGTCATCAAGCTGCTGGGAGCCGAGAGCGGGGAAGAACTGCAGCTGGGCGCCGAGCGCAGGCTGGTAGACGGAGAACCCCTGAGGGAGGGTGGACTGGGACGAAGAGGCCGCCATAACGCTGTTGAAACCCGAGGATGCGAGTATTCGATGGTGATCCAGGGCGAGGGTGTTTGGGGGCCGAGCAAGTTTGTCACGCGAGGGGTTGGCACGGCTCGAGGGCCATAGGGTTGTAAGTCAAGGCCCACGTCAAACTGGCGGAGTCGCTTTGACTGGACTTACAGTAGGAGGGACGAAATCTCCCCTCCGAGTTGTATTGAGTTTTGGTGGTTCGATACGGAAGCCAGGACAGTCGTCGCAAGCGGCGTAGAAGGGTCCTGCGCGCTGCGGCTGTTGCGGAAAGCGAGTGAGGGGAAGCCGAAGCTTGAGGATGTGACGGGCCTCAAGTCAGAGGCGCAACAAAGCAACTTGGCGGCTACGGGAGAAGTTGACGAGGCCAAGTGAGGGAGATTGGGAGAAGCGAGAGATCCAGAGGAAGCCTCAGGCGCATCCGGGCGGGAGTCATGGACGGTATTTCACTTGAGGCCGCAGGGACCGCGACATGGCGCAGCCCTGGGCTGGGCGGAGCCGCGACGGCTGACTCCTTCGGCGTGCTCAATGGGGCATAGCGCGAGCGGCACGTTTGGTGCCGCGGGCCAATCAGCGGCGCAGGCGGCGCCCGGGGTCTGCATTTCCGATCTCGCCATTGGCCGATCCGCCCCGCCCGCTGCACCACCTGCCATGCACCGTCGGCGTGGACGGCGGCCGCTGATTGGCCAATGGGCTGCATGCACAGGTGACTCAATCGCTCCCGCCCACCTGACTGAACGCGCGGTGCCAGTGACCTCTAATTTACCCCAGACTCCAGCATCAGCCAAGTACATGCCTGTTTCGATCGTCCACTACAGGTGCTTCAATGGGGAAAGCCTGCGTGTCAGCCCGACGGGACTGCCACCAGCTCCGGCATCCATGACGGAAGCGAAGCCACAAGGGTCCCTGGCACCAAAAACGAGGCGGCTGAGAAGCTGCCGATGCTACATGAATGGCCTCTGCTCGTGCCATTGTCTGATGAGGTCTTGATTCAATGCGAACGATGTGGAAGGCATATGCAACGAAGCCGACGGGGAGATGAAGGAGAAGCAGCGGCTCTCTGGGCATAGGCTGCTCGAACCCTTTGCCGAGAGGGAAAGACGAAACGAAGCCGGGCCGCACAGTCGCACACACAGCGATGTCGAGTGAGCAGGCGAATTGAGCGAGCCGTCCCGTCGCTGCACATGGACTTACCGAGGGTGATGATCTGCAATGAAGAGATGCTCGTGGACCACTTCATACTCGTCCTTATGGTCCTGATGGCGGTTGACTTCTACTTCCTCTACCGGAGCCGTCCTCGATTTTTTGTTAGGATACGGCAGTGACCGGGCTGCCAGCCGCGTCAATCCTCCGCACTGTCGCACAAGTTACCATCTGGCCGGAGAGCTCCTCGACCAGCCATCCCGCTCGCAGTGTTCACAACGCCCTTTTCGCGCTTGGCGAGCTGCAATACGGCCGGAGCATCGGTATCGCGCGGTGCGCGGTGCCTGCTTGCACAGCGTCATAGAGAACTTCTCCTCTATCATCTCCGGCTTCTCGGGCGGTGCGCAGCAGCTCCGGGCCATCTGGAGGAAGGAGGTTGAGGTCCTCGGGCATGCCGTGGAAGAGCTCGATACACCAGATATCGTTTTGCTACTGAAACTTCTACTAGGGAGGCACGTCAAGTTGGCCGCTAGATCTCGACCGCGCAACCGAATCTTTAAAGTCACCGTGCTCGGCACATCCGCCGCGACTAACGCTCAATTGGTTGCGAGTTAGTAGAATAGGAGATAAGAGAGCAAGCTTATAGTTAGTTTACGTACTCACGCCTAGAGCTATAGCCCCAGGATAGAGGCTACGCAGTGCCGTATGGCAAAGCATTTCTCATAGGCCCGCTAACGACAAACTTAGAGACGACGACGGTGACGGTGGTAACGTTGCGCAATCTCGAGTACCTGCTTAGCGATAACGGAGAGGGCCCGTAGTAAAGTGTATTAGACGGCGACTTCGATAGGCCCTGTGAACTAATTTGCTCCGTTACAACCTAAGCCTTTCTTCTACAACCTCACGAAGAGATCTCGGCTTCTGTCCTGTCAGCTTCATGACATCGTTTGAAATAAAAGCCATGTGTCCAAGCCTCATTGCTCGAGCAAACGAGACCATGTCCGTGCTATGCCACGGGTGGCCCCTAAGTACAGTAAGCGCTGGAAAATATCAACGAAGACAACAATAACGACTAGGCATCCTTGGTCAGTGGGATCTAGGTACTTACGCTACAATGGAATCATCTGTGGCCACCCTGGGAATGCCCATCCGATCAAAGATCGCGAATTGCTCTTCGTCACTCTGCTCCTCGTATTTGATGTCTCTCCCGGTCACCGAGCTGATAATATGAGCAACATCGGTCCAGTTGAGAAGCTCTGGCCCGGTGATATGATAGACTTTGTCACGGTGGACCGCAGGGTTGGTCAGGACGGCTATGGCGGAAGCGACGCAGTCGTTACGACTGATGAATGCCATGCGACCATCGCCCGAGTTCGACTGCAGCTTGCCACACTTGAGGGCAGTTGGAGCCGCAACATCGGATATGGCCTCGGCATACTGCGCATCGCGGAGCATTGTCCATCTCAGGCCGCTTCCTCGAATCATGGCTTCTGCAGGATGTGGATCAGCCTTGGAATATTTTGCGTGAACGTGGAAATGGCGTTGGGACCTGTAGCTTTGTGTTCCTGGACGACTAAAGCTGGATGATCTGGCACGTCAACCCCGATGAAAGAGGTATATACGATGTGGGAGACGCCCGCTTTCTTGGCTGCTTCGATGGCGCGCTGATGCTGCGGCAATCTCTGACCTGCTTTCGAGGCGGCAATGAATAGCATTGTTCTGGCACCACTGAAAGCAGCGGCGAGGGCGTCCAACGAATCATCAAAGGAACCTTGACGGACGGTCGCGCCTTGTGCAGCATATCCCGAGAGCTCGGAGGGACTGCGACTGACAAGCAACAACGACGACGGTTGCACACCCTTTGAGAGCAGTAGTTTGACCGCCAGTTGTGCGTACTGGCCAGATGCACCTGTGATGAGGATTTTGTCGGAGTCTGACATCATGGCTTGCCGCGCGGGTGGAAGCAAGGAAGACAAGAAAATGATATCTGATCTTGCTGAGCGTGTCGCAACTGAGCTTAGACAGCGTATGCTGAGTCGGCGATGTTCATGCGACAGGCAGACATGTTTTGATATTTAATATCGGGTGGATTCAGTGGATTCTCTCGCCTTTGCCTTCCCTTGAGGTCGGGTTTTCGCCGCGTTTTCGGGGGTGGTCTCATTTGCGGGTATTTTCCGGCGGGGGAGCCGAACCACATGGAAATCTGTGACATTGACGGCGCAAACCAACAGCACATACTTAGGGATCGGGGAAATAAGAGTACGTAATGCTTTCCTAAGGACCCTACAGCGCTCTATTTCAAGCTTTCGCCGAAGCCGGCATTACGCAGAAACCACCACCCCTTGATTGACCATCGCCGATATGACTGCCGAAGCCGGGTTTACGCCTCATCTCCGCTGAACTGTGATGTGCCCCAGATCTCGTCAAAGTTGACAAACCGATGCCTCTTGCTTGGGTCTCGGACAGTGATCTCGTCGATACTCTTGAAGTCACGATCGGATAGCTTGGTGACTTATGTTCCCAAGTGAATTTGTCAGTAATCAATCCTTGAATGAAGATGCAGGGCTGTTAATACCATTGTAGTTTGTCTTTATGCGGCCAGGGGTTGACGACTTCGGTATCACAGCTGTTCCTCTTTGAACTGGGTGGCATCAGCGACGGGTCCGGGTTGAAAGTTTTCTTGGGCGGAGGGTGCTTACCAGCCCATGAGATGAGAACTTGGGCAGGTTCGATGCCGTTCTTCTCGGCCACGGCCACAACATCCTCATCATCAAGCACTCTGGCCTTCACCTCGTGCATTGCGCCAGGCTGGCTGCCGAGAGGCGAGTATGCAACCAACGTGATCCCCTTGTTCTTGCAGTGCGCCAACAGTTCGTTCTGCGGGAACCACGGATGGGCCTCAACTTGGTTGCACGCTGGCTTTATGCTGGCGAACGACAAGAGTTTGTCCAACTGCTTAATGGAGAAGTTGGAAACCCCAATAAAACGTGTCTTGCCTTGACGCAGCAGAGTCTCCATCGCTCTCCATGTCGGTTCATGGTTCTCAGAGAGCTCTCGGTCAATTACCGGCTGGAGAAATAAGTGTGATTAGACTTGTGGGTTAGACCTCTACCAGGCAGACGTCATGTTGTCCTCACCTTGCCATCGGCACCGGTCAGGATCTCGTAGTCGTCGTTCCTCTTGAAAGCCATGGGCCAATGCATCAAGTAAAGATCAACTTGCCAGCAATGAGTCTTTGTTGGTTTTGGAAGGGTGAAACGAAGAACGTACCGTAGTCTAGCTTCATCTGCTGCAAGCTGTCGTTCAAGCTCTTGGCCACATCGTCCGGGTGATGATACTGCTGCCAGCTACCACCAAAATTAGCAAAATCGCCGCCGGTCTCGGTATTTGGTGAACCCACAACTTAGTGCAGATGAAGAGCTCTTCTCTGGGGATGCCACTGGCGCGAATGCCCTGGCCGACCTCTTCTTCGCATCCGTACAACGCCGCGGTGTCGATGTGGCGATACCCAGCAAGTATGCCCTCCTTTACGGCCGTGGAGCAACGGCCGCTCCCAGCAGGGTCGGGCTCAAATGTCCCCAACCCGATCGCCGGGATCCTCGCGCCCGAGGAACTCGTCATGACGGACGTTGAGAGGGTGCCCATGTTGAAAGAAAGCTTTTGAAGACGGTCGACGTTCTTGGCCACTTGCCCAATTCTTTACCACCTGAGTTTGGCTCTTGGGAGTGGCTGGAGGTGTCTCCCGGAGTCCCGGGCCACGGCGACGGGCAACGCGGGGCCTTTCGTCCACTAACCTTTACGAACCCCACTCGCTCCAAATCACCGACACGCTCACCCGAGGGCCCCCGTAAACCTTAGCCGACCAAATCGCCACAAAAACTCAGGCTGAGGTAGGGGAGGGGGTTTTAGGGGAGGGGGGTTGGCGGGAGGAAGGCGGTTTCCGGGTTATGTGTATACTCACACGGCCCCTGTACTCGTCCCCCAGCACAAGTCTCCACGTTATCCATCGCAGAACCAAAACGTCACGTTGATTTACCGAGTGAAAAGAGAATCTGGTGTGATGCCAACTAGTAAGTTCATGTATATACAGGTTGACCTATGTAGCTCCCCTTGGCATGCCTGATTCGCTGAACTGAGAGAGATGTTGCCGGACAAGTTCCTGGCATACTTCGGGAGCTTCTACATAAATTTCGTGCCCGGGACTCTCAATCACCTTGAGCTCCGCGCGAGGGATGTGGCTGGCCGCGTACTCCGACTCCTCCATGGGTACCGCAGCGCTGTTCGTCGGTGCCAAAATCAGCACGGGACACGCTATCTCGGGCAAGAAACGTCTCGTCTCCAGCCGCGAGAGAAAGGCCGCGTATCCTGCCAGGCCTTCTGCTGGGCTCTTCCCGACCTCGCTCAACCACCATTCTTGGTACTCTGGGCTGTTCCGCGGCGACGTTCCCGCCTGGCGAGAGAGAGCTTCTGCCCACCCGCGAGAGCCCAGCTTCATCACAGCCTCTGGCCAGCTAGCCTGGCCCATGGCCAGCAACTGTTGTTTGTCTTTCGGTAGGTAGGTTGGACTCGAGCAGGTAATCAGAGACGAGACCCTGTCGGGATGCAGTGCTGCGAGCGCATGGCCGATCTGTCCCGATGTCGACTCCCCCAGAAAATGAACCGTTCGGATGCCCAGGCGATCGAGGAAGTCGACGATCTCGGCACAAATGGTCTTGATGTTGTACTCGTAGTCGTTCTCGTAGCGAGCGGGCTCTTCCGCCCAGGACGACAGCCGCTTCGGGTAGGATGACCTGCCGTGGCCGCGAAGGTCGCGACGGACGACGACATAATCTCGGGAGAGCGCAGGCACCCAATGATACCAGAACACGCCGGAGCGGCCGAACCCGGGCTGTATCAAAACGACTTGCTTGCCATCCTCTGGGAGCCAGGGATCAGTGAAGGAGTCCACAAAGTAGTGGTCTGTCTGGCCGTTTGAAAGCGTTACGTAGAAGCCTTCCTGCTCGGAGAACGCTCCGTGGGCCATGTTCGCTCGTCGATATAGTCAGCTTATTGAGAGACGCGGTTTAATCATATGGTAGCTATCTCTGAGATTTTGGGGTATGCTGCACGTCCAGGCCAGGTGCGCCGAAAAGCCGGATCATACATAACCGTTTATGGCGCCTGTGTCGAGTCTGTCGACCTGCGAGCCATTCTATCGAACCCCCACATCAACCAAAGGTGCTAGACACTAGGGAGTCCTCCATGCAAACGCCACTGGAGCCCCATGGAGGGCTTCGGAACCCCACATGAAACCAAACACCCTCGAAATGCCCATCAAGCTGACACTGCTTAAAACCCTCAAGTCTCAATGGCCGAGCTCAGATCTCGCCCCCATGCGTGGGGTGCTTCCAGGTGAAAATGAAATGTTACCCCACCGCTCTTGTCCTCTTCTAGCATCTCCTCCGTTGTCAGTGTTATGGGGTTGTGGCAGCTACTCCCTGTGATCAATTTGTGCATGCCGCTTGGGGTCCTAGACAGTAAGGGTGTGCGCTACTTATGCTAATGAGCCTCCCTCATCCGTCGTCCTTGTTTAGTAAGTTCGACCGTCTTAAGAAGACGAGCCCGCATGGCTCTTGGTTCTTGTAGTGGAAAGGTAGAAAAGCCCCGCCGTCCACAAGAAGCCTTTCCCTTGGCCATGGCTTCTGCAGCGATCAACTTGCGAGGCACGTCCAGCCTCATTCATGGCGTCGTGGATGATAGGTTCGGACAACCTGTTTGGCACTTCAGAGGCATACCCTACGGGCATATCGCCAAGCGATTTGCAGCGGCCCAGTATGTCGGTCCCTCTGAAGGGCAGATCGATGCCACGAAGTTCGGGTAAATTGCACTTCGAATCTAAGTCTTGGTGATCTTGAGCTGACCTCCTGCCACGCTACACAAGCCCACAGTGTCCGCAACCCCGTGTGGACATTGGATACCTCTTACGTACTCCTCGAGACATACAGTTCCCCGTGATCGAAGAAGACGAGTTTCTTTGTCTGAACCTGAACATCACATGTCCCCCGTATGCTGGCACGAACTCTTCAAGCTTGTTGCCCGTGGTAGTTTGGATTCATGGTATGTAACCAGGTACATTCCCCAAGATTATTTTGAGATGCTCACACAATGCCAGGCGGCTCTCAATCTGTGACATTTGCATCAGCTGCGTCGCCAGCATGTGGTAGGTGACACCCAGTGATGCTTATCAAGTCGTGAGGGCTTGTACCTGACAAGATCACTAGACCCGACACATCTGGTTCAACACGCAGCCAGCGTCAAGAAACCAATGATCCTGGTCAGCTTTAACTATCGCCTAAACATTTTTGCCTTTGGAGACGGCACAGCGGAAAGAAACCTGGCATTGAAAGACCAGGGACTAGCTCTTGAATGGGTGTCAAAGAACATTGCCGATTTTGGCGGTGATCCCGTGAGTGTCATTGGTTTTGAGAAACCTTCCTTCCTTTCTTTTTCTCCTGGCTTACACAGCGCCAGGACCGAATTACACTGGCAGGAGAGAGTGCCGGAGCCGTCTATGCGCATGCCCTTGTACTGCATACTCGCGGCTGCCCAGCGAAGAGGGCCTTCTTGGCGTCTGGCTCATTACACCTTTCCCCCCCGCAAGACACCGATGCCGGTGACAAGCTCATCAGCAGGTTGTCAGATGAATTAACTTCACGGGGACATACTTTGCAGGATGGACCGGCCGAGTCTTTGGTCCAAGCCTTGGTCGACTGCGGAATTGTTTCGCTGTGGCTTCAACAAGAGCCTGGCTTACAGGACTGGCAGGACAGGACGGAGCAGGTAGAGGCTCTGATGGTTTCTGATGTGGAATATGAGGTTCGTTCTTTGTCTCCCACTTATGGCGAGCCATGTGAGCTCACGTTCTTTGAGTAATAGTCTGCGATTTGGCGCAACGGCATCGAGGCCATGGATGCGAATGAGGCCATATCGATTATCCGAAACGGCAGCGAGCACTCAGAGGAGCTCGAGAAGCTCTACCATATCCACCCTAATCGTCCGGCTTCACTCAAGTACGGCGTGCTCGATTTCATCAACGATGCTAGATTTGCTCTTCCCGCATTCGAAATCAGCGAAAGGTGGCGCCGGGGCGGCCGTGAAGACATCTTCCAGTTTATAGTGGATGAACCCAACCCGTGGCAAGCATCAAGCCGGGCTCACCATGCGGTTGACCTCTTATTCCTATTCGGCGGAATCGATCTGTCCTTTAATCGCAGCGCCACGGCGGTGGGGTTTGAGCTACGAGAAGCATGGATAGAGTTCGCTCGAGGTGGGAAACCGTGGCCAGGATCGAGTATCCGTGCTTTCGGTCCCCATGGGCGATGTGAAGATCTAGACCCAGAGGGATACGCTGGCAGACGTAGGGTCAGGTGTTTCGAGCTCTTACGCAGGATGGGAGCTCCGCAGTACCGAGCCCTGAGCGGGAAACTGGGCGCAGGGAGACTCAGCCTCCTGAATTGAGGATCGACGCTTGCAAATTTGACTGTTGAAAATATGTAAATTTTGAATGTAATTCAGAGCGTGATGATTCTCCTCCATATGTAATGCATTCGTGCTGCCCGTCAGACGCGCCTCTCCATTCTCTCATCACCTCTGATCTGGACATGCAAGAACTTCCTGTCTCGATCTGCAATCTCAGTTGCGTGCCGATTTGTCTCATATCGAGAGTGAAGATGGCAGGCAACCTTTGAGAGGTCTTATAGTTTTGTCCATAACGGATGTCTGGAAGTGAAGACCTCGTGTTGGGG
>PKSG01000679.1:79652-107243 GCA_002916505.1 Tolypocladium paradoxum
CTACATCTCAGTTTCGGAACCCCACAACGTGACACTAACCTGTCGCATGGGGCATGGAGCGCGGATTTGCCACGAACCAACTGTACTTAATCATGTACGTTCTTCTTCTTCGAAAGGTGGGTGTCATCACCCAGACCGAATTAGCCCGCTATCATATCTATTGATTTTGATGGGTGCAACCCTGTTACGTTATCAGATTCAGCATGGCTTCTTTCCTTCACCCACTGCTGGGTCAGATTACTGGCATCACCGATGGCTCGGTGACGCAATTCTTAGGTATCAGGTATGGTCTTCTGAGTAATAGATTCGCAACTTCCGAAGTTGCAGGTAGGCCATCGTCCGGGAAGATCGATGCCACACAATATGGGTAGCCACCGTCCTTTAATCCTTCTCCTCTACCAACAGGCTCTCCTCGTTTCCCTCTTTTTACAGGCATTACTAATCAATGAAATGGCGCTGAAGTCCCCAAGTCATATCCCCCCCGAATGGCTGCGATATGGAATTCGGATTCATTCAACACACACTGCCAAAGTCTGAATTCCCTGGCCTTTCTGATATTAACGGCCTAAACCTCAACATCACAGTACCAGGAACAGTTGATATCATATCTCATTCCAGAAACTTTCCGGTATTGGTGTTTATTCACGGAGGAGGTTTCTCAATAGGGTCGAATTGGTGGCCGCAGTACAATTTCGCGCCACTGGTGCAGCTGGCCTCAGAGGAGAACAAGCCCATCATAGGCATTGGAATCAAGTCAGCCGCTCTATTTCATTCACGTTTTTCTAATTTTAACTTCTTCTTCTTAACTAGAGGAGCTGACTTGGCTGAAAATCAAGCTACCGACTGGGGGCTCCAGGCTTCATGACATCAGAGGACCTGAGGAGGGCTGGCTACAAACCAAACAACGGCCTTCGAGATCAACGCACGGCTCTTGAATGGATCGTCCGATACATCGCCGGTTTTGGCGGTAACCCGGACAAAATCACCGTCATGGGTGAAAGTGCTGGTGCTAGTGCGTAATCTTCCGACCCAGACCGTCCACAGCCTTGTGCAAACTGACCGGTCTTCCCAAGTCTCTGCCTCGTCACTGCTGTGCTCGGAGAGGCCAATGGCCAAGCGTCTGATTCTTTTATCCGGCAGTCCTATGCTTAGGCGACCATCGCCGATGTCGGTGGCCGAGGCAACCTACCAGAAGATCTTGATGTCTCTTGGTATTCAAGCAACGACTGTTGAGGGCCGTATAGATGCTCTTCTTCAATGTCCCGCAGATGATATACTCAGTAAGCTCGATCCAAGCCTGGAGCTTGCTCCGGTGGTTGATGGAGAGATTTTCCCCGGAACGCCGACGTTCGATATCATACAACGAAAAGAAAATAGCGACACGTATCCAATGCCAGGAAGACAGTGGTGCTCAGGTCTGGTGATCGGACACTGTGGGCTTGATGTGAGAGCTCTCGTATCTTCCGCTCCAGCAGCGACAATGAATCTGACAGTGTATCAAGGCGTCCATTTTCGGGTTCATCATCCAGCATCTCAAGCCAGGCATCGGACACACATTCGAAAAGTCTGTTAGAAGCAGCTTGAAAAAGCACCCGGGAAGTGCGGACGCTCTTCTGGATGGCTACGGAATTAGTGGAGCCGATGTGTCCGATGACGATGCGTTCCTTGCCATCCTTCGATTCGCCAACGACATATGTTTCCATGCTCCCACTAGAGCTATGGCCTGTGGCTTTCCGGGGGACGTCTTCCTCTACGCTTTTCACGAGCCTAATCCGTGGGATGGTCCTTTTCGGGGTCACGCCACCCACGTGCTTGATGTCGCGTTCCTCTTCCAGAACTTCAACGATATTCTTGACCAGTCCCAGAAGAACATAGCGAAGGCGTTCGCGAAGGATGTAATTGCTTTTTCCAACGGTCTACCGCCGTACAAGGCCATTGCAGAAGACAATGGCGGATTACGAGTGTATTCCCATGGGAGGTTTATCTACATTCCAAGCACTGGCATCTATGAAACGAAGGGGGACTTGATATTCCAGTTAGGGAATCAGTTTGGATTGGACATCTTCTTGAGCGCATGGGAGAGCTTTCTCCGGGTATGTTGCCTGAACAACGAAGCCTATCCCGTGGAAGCCAGGGGAAAGAATCTATGGGATGCAGATCACCGTAAGTTCACGACATGATAAGGAATCATTGGCAATGTTCATTGCTGGGACCCACCACTACCATCAATTGAGGAGTTCAAGATCCTGAGCTGCCGAGAGCTGCCCCTTGCTACGTAAGTGCCGCTGCGTCAACAAGCTCTCAGCTGGTTTCGTCTGGCTAGGAACTTTGTGACCTTTTACTGCTTGCTCCCTTCTGATTCCGCATGATCTTGGAGACGGAAGTTCGACAGCGATTATGAGTCAGTGCTCTTGAGTGGCACATGTGCTAAATGGCTAATATTGTCTCAAGTGAAACACCCTTACGCCGCCCTTCTGGTAGAGATCACGGGGCGCTTGTGTCAGCTGGAGTGAAATAGAGAAACTATAGCCATAGTATGCAGGGAGGACCCGATACTGACACTACCTCTTGTAGACTCGGAGCGTACTTCGCTCCAGAGGTAATGGAGTAATCCTTCCTGTCAAGAACACATTGGACAAAGCAGATACGGATGTAGTCCAGCGCTGACGGCTTGGAAGGGCAAGCCTCTGCCGTGTGCAGATGACAGGCCGAAGAATTAGCAGGACAGCTTATACTCTTGTCATATTCGGTGACATCTTGATCGCTATAGCTCTGGCTCTCCTGCGCGTACTTAGATACTGCGTCATTCCTTGTGTCTTCACAAAGGTCAGCGTAGTGCTGCTGCCCGTCTACTGCAAGGCACATCATCATGTACGCCCCCTTCTGGCACGCCTTTTAGACCCAATCCTCCCATCGTGCCTCAAACGCCCGATCCGCATCGTTAAGGCCATATGGTATCGACTTCAGGGCGCCTTCAGCGGACGTTATATACCCAAGGCGGCAGGCCGAAAATGTGACCTTGTCCTGCTTCTCCATGAAGAAGCTGTCGTACTTTTTGTGCATCGCATCTCGAAGACTCTGCACTTCGCCCGAGGGGAACAGAGCCTCCCACGGGCGCCGGCAGACTTTCCCCTTACAGCTCTTGAGCGTAAGGAGGAGGGTGTCGAGGCGTGCCGTCAGCTCGGGAATGCGGAAGCCCGACGTAGTCGAGTTGAAGCCGTATAGGTTGTTTATTTGGGACGGATCGGTCTAGTCATTGTGTTAGTACTATAAAGTACAATTACTGCAGAAATACTGGCGGGCCCGTGTAGTCGCGTACCTTGATATCGTATAATTCGTGTTCGTTGGTGCACCACACGCTGTACGAGAAGTCGTAGTGTTTGCTAACAACACGCACTGTCTTGTAGGTATTCTTGGCAAAAAATTGGCTTCCTATTCACATCTTGATGTCAGCCGTCAGTGCAAAAGTCTGTCGTGTTCGGGATACCATACCGAGATTGTTATAGACGGTTCCCTCGGCCGTCCCTTGGCCCCAGAACTCAACGTTCACGTGCTCATTCTTTGGCTCCTTCGCGCGCTTGCTCTTTGCCGTAAGAGGGATTGGTTCGCCGTCAAAGTTTTCGTGTAGCGGGATGCCAGCAAGCTCGAAAAATGTCGGGACAAGATCGGTGTGTGAGGTCGGGAACGTGGCGACCTTGCCCGCCGCGATGCCGGGCCCGCGCGCGAGGAAGGGGATATTGATGTCCTCCTCCTTGTTGCAGGTCTTACCCGGCGGCAGCCGATGCTGGCTAATATGAAAGCCGTTGTCACTGGTGTAGAAGAGGTAGGTGTTGGCGAGAACATCCGGGTGAGCCTCGAGTTTCGAGATGACGGAGGTGATTAGGTCGTCGACTGCCTGCAGCGACTGGAGCCGGCGGCGGTAGAAGTCGTCGTTGTACTTGACTTGATCGTCGGTAAGCTTCGGCAGAGTCGCAAAATAGTTGACAGACCCGGGCTGTGGCCAGATGGATGGTTAGTATTGCACTCGTCAGACGTCCCACGAACCTCCCTTCCCTGCTAGATCACTTACAAAATTGGGGTTGAAGCTGGGAGTCCGCGGAACCTTGACGCCAGGAAACAGGTCTTTGTGTCTGTCAGCAGGCACGGGTGCCTTGAACTCGGCCCCAGTATCCCCGATGACGGTCTCGGAATGAGGCCCAATCGGCGAAATCCCGAGGAAGAATGGCTTGCCCGCGGTGATGGCGTCGCCCAAGAACTCAACAGATCTGTTCGCAATCAGGTCGGTCGAGTACTGTCCGGCGTAGAATTTGAAAGGGCCGTTGTCTAGCGTCATTGAGGCGTTGTTGTATATGTAGGTGTAAGGATCCAGCAGGACTTGTGGAAATTGATCAGCCGACGCTCCAACCAGCGCAGGTGATACTGCTCTTACAATCGGATCTTGTCCAGCCTGCTGCAAAAGGCTTGTTATACGTGCCGATGCTCTGCCCGTTCATCAGCTTGCCTGTGTAGTAGGTGTTGTAGCCGGCGGCTTGCAGCCAGACTGGCAGGTAGTTTTCGTTGAGGCCTTCAGCGACGAACTTGCCGTAGCCGCCTGTCGCGAGCAAAGTTAGTCTGTGAGCGCAATGGCTCGCGTCGTTGACAATGGGTAGATATACCATATGGCTACATGTAACAGTAATTGTCAGATCCGCTCGATAAACCGATGGTAGAGGCACTCACAGGGCTGACGTCGGTGACGTTGGTGTTATGCGCGGCCCTGCCCGTGAGCAGCGAGACTCTCGACGGGCAGCATATGGCAATAGTGCAAAAGTGCTTTTTGAACCACGTTCCCTTTTGGACGAATTGCTTCTGTACGACGGGCTGGTATTCGAGGGAGTCGAGGAGCAGGTCCTGGTCGTCGGTCATGATAAAGATGAAGTTGGGCTTCTTCTGTCCTTGTCCATGGTCCTTGGGGCTCCCTCCCATGGCATGGAGTGCGAGGAACAGCGCCGCGAGGATAAAGACTGGCAACGCCATCTTGTGTGCAGCTGGCTATTCGGAGGACGGATGGCTCTCACGTGTGACGAACGAGACGCGTCTGAGGGGTGAGTGTGTTTACGTTTATGTCCGTGTGCGGCTATCCGGAGGACGGATGGCTCTGTGTGACGGACGAGACGCATCTGAGGGGTGGGTGTGTCTACGTTTATATACGTGTGCGGCTATTCGGAGGACGGATGGCTCTCGCACAAGACGTCTGAGAGTGGCTGTGTCTACGTTTGAGTCGCTGTTGCTATGTGCATAACGACGAAGTTCTATTCTAACGCCTTAGATCCACTTCCCCCGCAACCAGGCCGCGCTACTGAATTTTAGTGTACGTGCGCGGCATGAGGAAGTATATCGCAATATACAAGTCGCATTACGACAGTTACTCAATTACACCTGCCGCCTTCGTAACGAGGCCTCAATTCGCTCAAAGAACGCATTTCTAATAATGTGTATATATTACGGCTAATCTATCGTCCGCCCCGAGTCCCTTATTCATTGGCCCAGCGGCTATGAGTGCCCGGCCCTCCCGTGCGCTTCGTCGTGTGCCGTGGTGGCATTCCCTCGCCCACAGGACAACTCTAGAGAGGACAACCGGCAGACCACCGGTAATTCATGCGGGGTAATAAGATTGATTGGTAATGTGCTCGACTTCAATTTGGCAGGTTCGAGTTCCAGAGCTTTTCCAAAAGCCGTCGTCGGGAAATCCATGTGGCGTGAAAGCTTCGCGGGCCACTCGAATCCTATATCACCTGCTAAATTTCACGCATGCAACATGCCCCATCTCGCATCTCTCGCGTAGCCGGAACCTTTGCAACTGCGAGCATAATGGAGTCCTTCGAGTACACCGCAAATCCCGCGAGGGTCATTTTCGGCAGCGACACCATCAAGAAGCTACCAGACGAACTTCGGCGTTTGGGGAAGACGAGGCCTTTGCTGCTGTCGACCCCGCAGCAAATATCTGGAGCCGAAGCCCTCCGCGACATCATCGGCCATGGCGTTGTCGGCATATTCGCAGAAGCTACCATGCACACCCCTTTGGAAGTCACGGAGAAGGCTATAGCGTACGCGAAGCCGCGGAATGCCGATTGCGTCGTCTCCATCGGCGGCGGCAGCACCATCGGCCTCGGTAAAGCTATCAGCGTTCGCACAGGCCTGTACCACATCGCCATCAGCACCACATACGCCGGGAGTGAGGTCACTCCGGTCCTGGGCGAGACGACTGGGGGCATCAAGGTCACGAGATCCGACCCTGGGATCCTGCCTGGCACCGTCATCTACGACGTAGACCTCACGATGACTCTCCCCGCCGGCCTCACAGCCACGAGCGGAGTGAACGCGATTGCGCACGCGGTAGAGGCCCTCTATGCGCGCAACGGCAACCCAGTGATCAACCTGATCGCCAAACAAGGCATTAGAGCTCTTGCACTGTCGCTGCCAGTTCTTGCGACGGATCTCGGCTCCCGTCAAGCGCGGGCCTCGGCCCTGTACGGAGCGTGGCTCTGTGGTACATGTCTCGGAGCCGTGGGCATGTCGCTGCATCACAAGCTCTGCCATGCCCTTGGGGGTAGCTTCAATCTGCCGCACGCTGAAACCCACGCCGTCATCCTGCCTCACGCGCTCGCGTATAACGCGCCAAAGGTCCCCCTCGCGATGGCGATGCTGGCCGAGGCCATTCCCGAGAGCGATGGCGAACCTATCAAGGGACTCAACTCGCTGCTGGCCAAGTTGAACGTGCCGCGGGCCCTGAAAGATCTGGGGATGAAGGAGAGCGACATAGACAAAGCCGCTGATATTGCTTCTGAGTCGGCGTACTGGAACCCTAGAGAGCTGGACAGAGATTTGATCCGAGAGGTTATTCGCCGGGCGTGGGAGGGAGAACAAGCCAGAGCAGATTTGTGAGGTCGATGATGACACTATGGCCACGAACCATCTTTGAAAACTCGTCGCTTCAGGATGATTTACATACATCATACCTCGATCGTTTCTCGTTTGCCGCTTTTGGAGATGGCCCTAGCTATGAGATGATCATTTTGCCAGTGTTGCCCAGCGGTCGACATACTTTCCAGTGTGACGGACAGTCTCGCAAACTTTGAATTCACGTCATTTTTTGAGCTAATAAAGCCGTCCTAAAACCATACATTGTGATTCTCATCACCGTCCAGAAGTCCTGACGTGTTTCCTGACCCTTCAGAATCATCACCTAGTTCTTCTGTAAGTTCAGGAAGTAGTCGTAAGGCGTCCTTTTCTGCTTCTAATTTGAAAAGGGAAGACATCAGGAGATCCATACGGAGATATCTACATTAGGCGATTCTATCACTCATCATAGCCTGCTGCTTTGTGGTCCCGGAGCTATGCCACTACCTTCGGAATCAGTCCGGTTCTCCATTCCCATTTCCCATCCGCGACCACGGTACCGGGCTGGCCACACCCCGCAACGCCCCGGAGCGAGGATCCCCGCAGGGTCCAGGGCATCCTTCAGCTTAGCGTTGAGTTTACTGAGGGCGTTGTCGTTCCAAGAGTACGTCTTCATCACTTGATCCTGGAAGATCAGGTGAGTCCGATACTCCCCATAACCTTCCTTGGCGGCGTCGTCGATCATGGCTCTCATGCATCTTGTGGCGGCCTCCCGTGACTTCGGGTCATCCCGGTCGTAGACGATGTTCAGGATGAGATGCATCTCCCGTAGACCGACGCAAAAGGCCGGAAACATGTCAAGGCCCGCCTCTCGGTGTCGTCGCTTGGCAATCTGTAGCAGCTTCTTGGCGTCGCTCCCTGTAATGGACGAGACGGGGCTGAAGAAGACGTGGCCTCCGTTTGGGAGCCAGTTGAGCCAAGCCAACTCGTGCAGATCCGGAATGCCGGAAGCGACGCGGTGTCGCGCCCAGAAGTAGTGGTCGGCGGGGATAGTGTCCGGGTCGACGCGGCGGCTCCCTAGCACCTTCTTGAATTCTCGGTCGATGATGTCCAGCTTGTACTTGCGGATGTGTTCCGGCCCGTAGGCGGTTCCGTAGTAGATCCAGGTGCAGTCGCCGCAAGGGAGTTTGCGGAGCTCACGGCGGATCACCTCCATGGGAATGGTGCCCTCCCCTTGGTAAATCTCACTCCGTGGACGACCTAGGGCGGCAACTTCTTGAATACAGTGTTTGAGCTGCGCAACATTTTCCAGGATGTTTGAGATGCGCAGGGGGCGGATGATCTCGACCTATGCACGGATCAGCATGACTCTACATGTAGTCGCTATCACAGTTTCAGAGTCTTACAAGCTGTGCCAAGTCCTCCTCTTTGGGGAATGTGTACATCTGTTCCGAGTAAGAGATTGGACCAATCACGCGAGGGCGATGAGAATTCTTACGAAGCTTTCTGATCCGCCGGGGTTAGGCATTAGAGTCATGCCCATCTTGGTCACGATGCCAAAATTGGACTGGGAAAACAAGCCACTAGGTAAGGTCCGTCAGTATTGTAGCCACACCAAGGCTCGGAGAGAGATGCATACTCGTGTAGGGGTCCAAAGCCGTACGGAAAGGTTTGCCAGGCAGTGGAGCCGGGCATGGCGCCCATGCCGGTACGGACGACTTCGCCGGTGGGAAGCACGACCTCCAGACCAGAGTGCACAGCCCAATGGTCGCCGTAAGGGGTGTATCCGACACCACGATCCAGGGTATTGCCCAAGACCGAACCACCTCCAAGGTCAGGGACGTCGATCCACACATGATCGTAGCCCTGGGCCTGTATCGCTTCATGAAGTGCATAGAATGACACGCCAGGTTCGACCAAGCATGTGTAGTCGTTAGGGTTGATGTCGAGGATCTTGTTCATCCTCTTGCCGAGGTCGACAACCACCGATCCCCGGACCCTTGGAGCTGCACCACCATATCCCACTGGATTTGGCCGACCCCGTTTCAGTCGGTTGCTCGGCTTCCCTTTCAGAGATGGAGGGTGGACCTACGGTTTCTACCCATGGATATGGGATAGATTGGAATGCCATGCTCGTTCGCCCAGAGTACAATGGCCTGTACCTCGGCTGTGTTGCCGGGATAGGCGATGGCCGAAGCGACTGTCTCCTCCGACTCTAGCAGGTTGAAAGCGTCATGGGTGTTGGGGTCTGTTGGGCCAGGTGTGTCAATAGATTAAGAAACGACGTTATGAAGACTCGCTTCAATTTTAACGTACGTTCCATGTACCTGTCTAGCAATTAGCTCTGCATCATGATCATGTGTCGATTGCCCGGGGAATTCTGCTCACCATCCATCATCCAAGGCTTGATCATTGAGAACGACATTGGCAGTCCCTAGTCGACCTTGGAGCTCACGGATAGCGGCGCCGAAGGCTGAGTGCGAAATGCCTTTTGGGACGACTGGCAGACGGACCCGGCTGCTGATTTGCTTTGTTTGATTCCGATACACCTGTTCTTTTGCCTTGCGAGCCTTTTCTAGAAGACGCTCGGGGATGCCAGAGTACCGGTCGTGAAGTGTAGGTGGGTCCTGGACAGGAAACGTAGACAAGGCCGTCAGACGGCCGTCGTCGCCTGGCATGCTGAGCTTCTGTCGAGTAGTCGATAGAGGTCGGGTACTCGATTTCTCTGCCCTGGATGGGAAAGCCAAGGGCTCGAGAGCATCGCCATATTATCCTTTAAAGCCTGAAAGGAAAGTCCGAAACAGTAAGTGTCTTCGCCAGCATCAGCAGTACGCATCGCGTCGTGATGTGGGGTAATGCCGTGACTGTGGTGCAAGAGATCCGGGAGTGTGGGTTAACTTCGCATTGCGTTCCAGCCATGTGGGGAGGATGGGGTCGAGGCGCGCCAGTGGGCAGGTGACTTAAGAACGAGGCTTGAGAGGCAGAAGAGGCAATACTTAGGGTTCTACAGGGTCAAACCTATCCCTTAGCCCGGTGGAATACCGCTAACTGCCACCCTGTTAGCCGAATATAGCGAAGTGTTTCCAGGTGTCTAGCATGAGGCTTATTAGTTTTTGTCCCAGCCTCCCCACATCCCATGTCTCAAGGACAACCGAGCATGACACAGTTCTTAATAATATTGGAGCTAAAGACTAAACAAGCCAAAGAGGGACATCCCATAATTCACTAGTATCGTCTGATTAGCCAGTCATCTAATTGGCCATGAGAAGCCATGCACCATCGTGACCACCTCCGCTCCGCCAGTGTGGGGTCGGGTGGCTTGGCTGCTTATGGTGAGGGGAGCTTCTGGGGAATCCGGGGTCCCCAATCGATTGCTTGCGCAACGATTCAGAATGCCCCCTCGTTTTTTCGTTCTGTCAGAATCTTTCTGCAGAGTGGCTTGGAGAAGATACACTTTCTTCTCATGAAGCTCCAAGTTCCGACTTCTCCTTGTTCAGACACACATGTACGAGCCTCTCGGGGTTGAGAGAATGACCTCTCCAGAGCAGAAGCAGCAGCAGCAGCAGCAAAAGGATGCTGCGTCATCGCGAAACATGGCCTCGCAACATCGGTGCGACTCCTGTGAAGTCACCTTCACCAGATCGGAGCACTTGAAGCGTCACCAGACGATGCATAGCAAGTTGAAGGCCTTTGCCTGCCCTTTCTGTGGCAAAAAATTCGCGCGGAAGTGAGTCCTTGCTAAGAGATGACGCCCTGAATCCTTCACTCTTCTTACCTTAGTCCAACTCTTGGAAGCGCGGTGCGCGCGCAAACCATCGTTAACCCAGCTTCTGACAAAAGCGTCAACAGCGACGTCCTTCACCGTCACTATCAGAGCTGCAAGCCCGCTCAGCAAGGAGACAAAGCCCCGATCAAGACATCTCAGCGGGTCAACCGAGCCTGCAGCTTGTGCAGGCTTTCCAAGGTGAAATGCTCCGGCGTCCGGCCATGCCAGAGGTGTTCCAGCATGGGACAGGGCCATCTCTGTCACTTCACATTGCGCAAGCCCAGGCAAGCCAGCAGCACATCAACCAACCCAGCGCAGGACTCCAGATTCGCAACATCGCCGGAGCAGCAACTTCCACCCTACGAACCCCCCGCCGAGCAAGAAAGCCTAGAAAACGCCGCTGCGGGGGACAATCCGGGCGCTGCAGCGTCTGGTGTGGATCAACATATGCAGCGCCCTGGTGTTTGTCAGGAACAGCCAGAGAATCTGAACCGCGAAGCGATGAATGACTTCGCAGATGATCCTGGCGTTGACCTGGGATTCAGCCTGACGGGTATGGCCGCAATGTCTCCGAACTCACTAACGCAGGTCGGCTTCGCCAATAACACGGCTGACATGATCAATTTCGGAGACCTTGGCCCCGACATATCATTCGACCTAGACCCGCTCGATTGGGGAATCTTGGATACTTCATGGATGGCATACCAGAACGACAGCCATTCAGACACGACAACTTCGGGCTCACCAAGCCAAGAGTCTGTATTCCCAGAGATCACCGTGACTGGGATTGACGACGTCGCCATGGCTGGCCAGGGAGGAGACCTCTCAACACCTGCTCTCCCCGCGGGCATCAGCATGATGCAGATCTCGCCGCTGGACGCCCATCGTGTACAAATACTGCAATACCTAGAGAAATCAAGTCTAGGCGGTCGGCGATGGGATCGTTGGTTGACCCTCGACAACATGACCCTCTTCATACAGTCGTATTTCAGCTTTTTCCACCAGCATACGCCGCTGCTCCATTTACCATCCTGGAGTGTCTCGACAGCCAGCACGCGCCTCATCTTCTCCATTGTCCTGATGGGCGCAATGTATCACGGGGATCTTGAAATACGCAGGAGCGAGGCCAAACAGCTGTGTCAACTGGCGCAGTCCTTCGCTTGGATGTCAGATCCGGGCGTGGAAACTAAAAGCCCGGCGCAGCTGGACACTATTCAAGCAGTTTACATCTTGACGCTATTAGAGGCCTTCTACTTACCTTCCAAGCGGCACCGCCCAGCCGTTGACACGAAGGGGCTGTTGAATCAGGCAAGGAATGCAGGAGTCTTTGACACTGTCCGTATGAGGGTCGACCCGTGGAACATGAGATGGGCCGAGTGGTCTGCTCAAGAATGCCGAATAAGGTAAGATCCTCCCTCACTTATATCGCCCGGGTATTACCTTTTCATTTATTGGCCCTTGACACTGACTTTTTCCCAGGACTGCGTTCATTTTGTACTTGTTTGATGCCATTCAGGCGATCTTTCTTGACCAGCGCCCAGAACTCCATTTGCACGAGCTTCGCTTGCCTCTACCTTGCGATGAGAGCATTTTTACCGCGAACAACGAAACTAAATGGCACAAGGCGTACCTGAATGCCCAGGACTTGACAAGGGTGGAATATCCAGCTGTCTTGTCTCTCTTCCTTTGTCACCGCCCCGTCGACGTGCCTGTCCACTTCAGCGTCATGGGAGCTTTTACTGTTCTTCATGGTAAGTGGGAAGTATGACTCCTAGTGTTGCCACAGTTCTGACGCTCTAGTTTAGGGATCCTCCTCCACATGTGGGAGCAGAAAGCCACTCATGCGCAAAAACACGTGCCCGATACTCCGGACCCGGTAGACCAGAAGGTCCGTGAGCATCTGGCCGCGGCTCACTGTGAGGCCATTGACAACGCACTTGGGCTGTGGCGGAGGCATTGGGACAGGACTATTTCGCGACCCGCGTCGACCGCGTCCCACGGACTCTACCGGGACAGGGCGCTGGTGTACTGGGTTCTTGGCAACGCCATCAACCGCTCCCACGACCTGGTGCGGCCTGAGCTCTCCGCCGTGTCGGTGAATGGTCAGTGGACTTTGAAGATTCCTCGACTGCTGAAAAACTTGACTGTGTGGGTGGACTCTGGCGAGCTTGACACAAGCGATGGGGCCAACAATGGAGCAGAGAAGATAGCCTGCCACCTGAGAGACCTACAAAAGAGTGCGGATCCAGAGGCAGATGGCGAGGAAGTGGACACAGTCATTCTGAGTTGTATGATGCGCAAAGATACGGAATAGCGTGAGGATGCATTTCCAAGAGGAAGTCCGTGTACTCTCTCCTAAAGAAGCTCTCCCAATGTCATTACTTGAAGTCCCCAATGAATCATCAGGTCTCTTATTCGTCTGTTCGGAGCAACGGAAGACAAGACTTCGTTGATTCGGTGGCGTCTAGGGCCTAAGTAAGTACCATAAATCCCATCAAGGGCATTTTCGGTATCGTGATAACCTCGGTTAAGGACAAAGGGCCTGCCTTGCATGCAGCCGCAATTCCGACCAAGTCTCTATGCGAGACGCCGCTAACCGGAAATTGTAGAACATATGGGGTCCCCGCACCACCGAGACCCTAGCGGCGACTGAATCAATCCGTTGAGTTGACACTTCGTCGGTCTGGTTTTCCCCACGGGGCTTTTCCCTCCACGTCAAACTCCGATGGGCTTCGTCGGCCTCCCGTGGGGCCGAGACCGGGATTACCCCAAGAATCCTATTGGCTCTGGGACTAGACGCTCTTGTTGGTGTCCCTGACGGCTGAACAGCCGACGCACAGGTCGCCATTTATTCCGAAAATATCTATAAGATGCCCTTTATGGTCCTCGGGATACTCGAAGCTTGTCGTTCTTTTCTCAACCCGCAAGCTTCTTGCAAACCTCTTCTACCTGACTTGACAGCCCAGCCTAGCCCAGCCAACATGGGGTTCCTCGGTATTCTGGAAGATAAACTCAACCGGCATGTTCCAGCCACGGCCATCCTCAACGAGCGGAGTGCGCATTCTGAAAGGGAGACGTCCGGGCTGAAACATGGCAAGGGTAACGAATCACACCTCATTCTCGTCCCTCAGCCCTCCGATGATCCCAACGACCCTCTGAATTGGTCACAGCTGAAGAAGTTGACCCTTTTCTGCGTCATCTTGTTCGGCGGCATTGTGACGGCCGACGTGTACAGCGCGATGCTCAACCCGGTCCTCGGTGACATAGCTGCTGAGTTGGATCGATCCATCAATGACACCGCAGTGTTGTCCAGCTACCAGCTACTGACGGCTGGAGCGGCCGGGTTCATCGTCGCGGCGTGCTCAAAGAAGTGGGGGAAGCGGCCCGTCTTCTTCTTTTCGTCGCTCCTGGGGACCATTGGGTCGATAATTGGTTCTTGCGTGTTGACGTACAACGGCATTCTCGCTTCGCGAATCATGCAAGGTATCGCCACAGCCACCTACGAAAGCATCTTGATCTCGACAATTGGCGACATCTACTTTGTCCACCAGCGCGGCATCTACATGTCGGTCACCCAGTTCATTCTGGCCGCCGGCTCGAATCTTGTTGGCGTCGTCTCTGGACCCATTAGCAATAGCCTAGGTTGGCCTTGGCTGTTCCGTCTATGCGTCGTCTTCTCGGGCATCCAGACCATCCTTGTCTTCCTCTTTGTTCCCGAGACCAACTACAACAGACAACCACCAGGAGGAATGGGCCAGGCCGGCAGTGGAAAAGTCGACACGAACCCCGAGCTAGAGAAGCAGACCGATCGCCTGTGCCAGCATTTGGAGCTGCCCCCGGACGCGACGAATGGCCCCAAGGCTCCGCCGGTCCAGCCAGTCGTCCCGGCTAAGAAGACTTTCATACAAGAGCTGGCTCTCTTCAACGGCACCTTCTGCGACGAAGGTATAGTCCGGCTGTTGATTGCACCGTTCGCCATCTGCCTCAACGTAGCCGTTCTCTGGTCAATTGTCGCGTCCGGCGGCTTGACGGCGCTCTATGTCAGTCAAGCAATCGGCGTGGCTCAGATCTTTCAGTCCCCGCCTTACTTCCTCTCTACTGCTGGGGTGGGCTATCTCTTCTTGGGTCCCTTCATTGGGGCCTTGATCGGCACTATTATCATGAGCTTAATCAACGACCCGATTATCAAATGGTGTGCGGCCAGAAACAAGGGCGTCTACGAGCCCGAATACCGACTGCTCCCTGCGGTAGGAGGCCTGGTTGTGGGTGCGGGCCTCATGGGCTTCGGCGCCCTCGCGGAGGCGGGCCGGAGCTATTACGCAACGGCAACGATGCACGCCCTCACGCTGGGCGGCGTCGTTGTCGTGGCGATTGCCATCGGTGGATATGCCCTGGATGCATATATCGAAATGAGCGACGATGTGTTCGTCTCCATGATTATCTTCAAGAACTTTCTGTTCTACGGCTTCAGTTGGTTCGTCAACTCCTGGATCGCCAGCTCAGGCCCGGCCCACGTCTTTTACGTTTTTGGTGGTATCGGGTTCGCCATGACCATCACTACACCAATCGTTTTCATCTTCGGCAAGCAATACCGCGGCTATTGGTCCCGCCACAATCTTTTGAAGTCCTTGCATATCCAGAACCACTACCACTAATCCGCCCTGCAATTCATGTGGGCTTTTCCTTCTCATGGGCGGAGAGAAAGGGGGGGGTTTGTTTGACACATACAAAGGGACGAGGGAGGTGAAAGGATTTTGTTACTACGCGAAGATAGTCATGGGCCAAGCACAAGCCCGCTTTAATTTACTCTTCAGGTGTGTCGGTCTCAGGCGAGATCCCATGCTGAGGGGAAGTTGCACAGAGAGTTAGTCCTTGCTGGAGCTGGGAGAATGAATGACACGAGTTTCACTGAGGTACTCGAATTTGCTCTATTATGTCTAGCCCTGAGTGTCTGCTACAGCCGCTTCAGGTCCCGATCCACGACGGCGTAGCAAGTGCTGCTGTAGGGATAGCACATGGGCATATCGCTATAATGAAATTGGTAGGGCGAGTCCCTCGTGCCATCCTGTCCTACCTTACTAAAATTCGTGTCTAGCCTAATCCGTTAATCTTCCTCGCTGTAACGGGCTGAGCCCGTAGGAGTCTCGGCTTACACTCTCGACAGTCGTTACGTGTTGTGGCCCGGGCGCCATCGGCTCGGGTGCCGTCGGCCCGGCCCCGGAGGGCTCCGGAGCCCAGAATCTTTAGGGGACTACGGACCCCTGACCCCTATTATGTTATTGCCATATCGTCGGAAGGGCTGCTATGATAACGGCTGCTAAGGTAAAGTCAGCGAGCCCGCGGCGTGCCCGCCACGAGCTCGGTTCTTCCCTCTTCCTTCCTTGGCTTTTAGATACTCGTATAAGTCGCTCGGCTAGTTATTAATATACTTCGTCGAGACCGTTACACGGCCCATTCCGTGGCCTGTTAGCCTAGGTCGTAACATGTAGTATTACGAGCTGGCGGAGAGTCGAAAGACGGACAATAATATATAGGCTGAAATACTCTAATGCGGTCGAGGATAGGACAACTTCACTAAACTCGTTCTCTACCAAGGCCATGTCGAGTCAAAATTAGAACGGTCTAGATGGGGACTACACAGTTAATGGGTATTGAAAGCCCGGAGGCAGGTTTAACGTATAATTACTCCATTCTATGCGGCATGGTTTCAATCACAGTGTCGTAGTGTAACCGATTAGCTTGAGGCGGAAATATCTCTTGCGCGTTGCGCATCTACCTATCTAAGTCTGCCCAATCGATGTATCTATCGCGCACGATTCAGGGGCATTCACCTTTGGCAAGCCGATTTGTTGCGAAGTCACGCATCTCATCGTCCAGGAGTGACATGAGCACCTTGTCCGTAGCCGACAGCATCCAACTGGAGTCATGCGCCAATGCCACACGAGCGCCATAGTCAGCCTGGAGCATCCGAATCTTTTCCACCGTGTCTTTGGTAGCACACAAGTCCTCGTGTAGACTGGCAACTTCTCCTTGGGGGCCTTCCCAGGTTCGGAAGTCCTCTTTGCCGTCTAGCAGAGCCCTGGGCCGCGTGTCAAACTTGATGCACGACCACGAAGACACGTCCACGCCAGATAGGGGTGACTCACTTGGTGTGGGAGCAGTCACTGGCCAGCACAATCCAGGCTCCATTCGAGAGCCGTGCTGCTGCCGCCATGTTACCGACCATGTGTCCAGGGGCTTGCAGGAGCCATAGGCTTCCATCCCCAAGGAAATCGAGGGCCTTGTCGAACGGGCCAAAGCGTTGCCACTCGCCGTGGACTTCAGCACAATTCTCGGTGGCATTCTCTTGGTGGAAGAAGTTGGCGTCCCATTTTCCATTCACATGGTAGGGCTCGTCATGGAACTGGCCTGGACTGCAGTGTGCAAACGTGCCAGGTCCAAAATACCCTACCGCCTTGGGAAACATGCCTTTTACAGGCCGCGAGTGGTCCCAGTGGTGGTGACTGCGTCGTAGTAAGCTATGCTGTGAGCGAGAAGCGATACTAGCGAAGCTTTGCTATACCTGAAGAGAACAGTGTCAACCTGATCGGCTTCGATGCCTCTCCTCCTCAACTGCTCTGGCAGAGACAGCCTGGGAGAAACCGGATTCAGGACATCAAGACTATGCCTGATGTTGTATGCTGTGAACTCGGTTCGATCCTGTGTCCATGCGTTGCAACGTTAGGAAGGGGAATCGTGAGAGGGCACGGATACCGAGCACGATTGTGTCTGGTTGGTGTCTACTCACAGCGCTGAGGCCTACATCCCATAGCAAGTGTCGCCCACTCGGTTTGTGGTGAATGTAGAAAGCCCAAGAGTGACAACGGTAAGGGACAGAGGGCGAGCGGGCATGGACGACGTCAAGGTTGCCTGTGAAACTGCCTCCATCCAGCAGCTGTACCTCGACAGATCCAGTACTTGGCGGGAGGGGACGGGCTGTCTGAGACGCGGACATCTTGTTGTTAGACACCGCTGAGTGCACCGAGTCTTGGGGATGGACGGGCGAAGCACTACTGTAGCTAAAGTATGTATGCCGCGATTCAAGGTGCTCATGGTAAGTACATCGGAGGAACGGGGAATTACGGCTCTACCCCACATTTCGGGCCAGGCTTGCACGTCTCTGGCCTCTACGCACCTACTCCTACTACGGTACCGACAACTCCGTACTCTGTACTCCGTACCAGCGCGGCGATTCCCCACACACCCCGGCCTGTTGGTACCCCGCACCCCGGCTTGTGCTCCCAGGGGCCCGGTGCCTACACGGACACTTCCATACTGGCCTGTCACTTCATATATTCCCTCCCCCTTCTCGGAGCCGACCCTGTCGCCACTCGCATTGGTACGTCTTTTAGATTATGTCACCTCTTCGTGGCCTAGTAGCACGCCGCATCTCGTGCAATCTAGGTTTCAGGAACACCAGCTACCCTCGGGTGAGCCGTCGAGCACTGGCCGTCGCAGCCATGGATTCTGTAAACCCAACGGATCGGGAAGCGTCCTTGCAGTACATCAGGCCTGATTCCAAGGTGAACAGGCGCTACATGGCAGCAGGCAAAGAGGTCAGCACTGGCAAGTACGAGACGAAAAAGGTGCTCGTCCGAGACGGCCGCCCCGAGTTGGACAAGTTCAAGCTTGATACCACAGGGTTCCAACTGATCAAGCATACGTCATCCGTGAGTACATTCTCCCAAGGCCGCAAAGCCTGTTGTGCCGCTCTCATGCCTCCTCCGCCCCCAGACTTCCCAATGACTGGTTTCGTTTTGCGCTGACATCTATTGAGGTGCGCGAATGGTCCAACTTGGACGAGCTGGACTCTGTCTACGACATTGAGATTCACGACATGATCAAGCATCTGACAGGCGCCGACAAAGTCATCGTCTTCGGGACGGTCCGCCGCACTACGCACGACAAACCGGCCATCAATGAGTCCAACAAGTGGGATGACCAGCCCCCGGCTTCCGACGTCCACGTGGACTACACTCCGCGTCGTGCTGAGAGTCTCGCAGTGGACTTTGCCAAACGGAATGGGCTGGATAGGAGCGAGTACAAGCGGGTCCAGTTCATCAATATCTGGCGTGCGGTCAGCCCTGGACCGCAGAATTGGCCTTTGGCGGTGTGTCGCGGAGACAAGCTTGGCGACGAGGAGGGTGTCGTCAACCACCTCATCTACGGCGACACAATCCCAGATTTGAACAATCTCCCCGAACTCCCAGAAGACCCGCTGCATCCCGAGGGACATCTGTTCCCGTATCGCCCGAGCCATCATTGGACGTACTTTAGCAACATGGCGAAGGACGAGGTGCTGCTGTTTACCCTCTACGATTCCAACCAGAAGAAACCGTGGAGGGTGCCTCATACTTCTTTCCATAATGACATGGAGGGAACCAAGCCGAGAGAAAGCGTGGAGATCCGGACGGTTTGTTTCTTCAAATAGGGTCTCTTGATGTGCAACTACACTATAGTAACAATGGATATTATTCATTTTGCTCACGGTTGGCCTCGCGCCCTTTTGCATCGATATCTCAGGACAGTTCATCGCGAGTGGCCTCATATCGACGTTCCATCCATTCATAGGCACACATACCCAACACGTAAGCTCTAGTACATCCGGATTTATGGTCATTCACCACATTGTGCACACCTGTGGCTCACTGGGTGTCTAGGATGCCGTGGGTTTTCTAATGCATCTGATCCCTCGTCCCGTACAGTCCAGGGCCACCAGCATTCGCCGCAATTCTCTCATCTTTGATGATTGGACGAGTGTTGACACGATGGAACGTTGCTCAGCCATGTATACCCGCACTTAATGTAGCTTACGGCTTCGTCTACTTAGCCAAGAGCCTCTCATCAATCTGGATCAACTGAGCGGAGTTTGCGAAGGTCCGAGATTTTCACCCCGTTACCTCGCATGCAACCTTGAATAATGAAACCCTGGGTGTATTGTCCCGGGGTTGCACCACACGGCAGTACGGTCGGTTCGGCCACCCCCACACGCCGTCTCTGGTACACCATGAAGATTCGGATGAGTGGAGGCAGCATGTGATTGTACTGAGTACTGATTTAGGCACGGCTCTCTGCTTGAAATCGACTTCATCCCTTAGCTCTCTCTCCTTTCCTCAACGAGCAACAGCAACCGACAGGACTAATTCACAATGGCTCCTGCAGAAGACTACCAAAAGATCTTCCACTGGGCTGAGACGCAGAAGGACGGCACTGAACCTTCCTTTGCGCTCCGGGAGAATGATCCATACGAGTACCTTCCTGGCTTCAATAATCACTTCGAATCCGAGGCAATTCCGGGGACGATTCCTCAAGGGCAGAACAGTCCTCGAAATGTTAGATTTGGGCTCTACGCCGAGCAGATTACAGGTTCCGCCTTTGTTGCCCCGCGACACATGAACAAGAAGGCATGGCTGTATAGAGCACGGCCAGCCGTTGCCCACCAAGGCTTTGTCAGTCTCAATGAGAACAGTGAAAGCAACGTTCATCGATACAGGTTCGTCTTTGCTAACCATGCCTGGCGCAGACCGACCTTCCCCAAGTCGAAGGAACGGAGAGCTGTTTTTTGCCGCTCAATCCCCGTGTACGCCTGTGTCCTACACAGCTTGCCTGGGTAAGGCATCCATGCAGTCTGCGCGTTAGGTTTCCATTTTCAAGATTCTAATCCGTCTTTTTCTTAGCTGCCTTTCGATGTCATCGATGGAACCGACTTTGTAGCCGGGCTTCGTACAATTGCCGGGTCTGGAGACCCCAGCTTGAGGGAGGGTCTGGCCACGCACATTTTCACTGCCACCAAGAGCATGGAGAAGCGTGCGTTTGTCAATTCCGACGGGGACTTCCTCATAGTCCCCCAGCAAGGCGCTTTGGACATCCAGACCGAGTTTGGCCCTCTTTACGTCCAGCCTGGTGAGATCTGCGTCATCCAGCGCGGTCTGCGCTTCAAGGTCGCAGTGGAAGGCCCGACACGAGGGTATATCCTGGAGATTTGGGGCGCCAACTTCGAGCTGCCGGAGCTTGGCCCGCTCGGCGGAAACGGTCTTGCAAACGCTCGCGACTTCCTCCATCCCAAGGCCAAGTACGAAGTTACGCACAACGATCCCTGGGAGATAGTTTACAAGCTTGGAGGCCAGTTTTTCAAGAGTACCCAGAATCACTCTCCCTTCGACGTGGTCGCCTGGCACGGAAACTATGTGCCCTACAAGTACGACCTCACCAAGTTTGTTAACGTCGGTTCGATCTCGGTGGACCACATTGACCCGTCCATCTTCTGCGTCCTGACGGCCAAGTCAAGGGACCCTACTGCACCCCTGGCAGATGTCCTCATCTTCTCGCCTCGCTGGGATGTGGCTTCGCACACGTATAGGCCTCCCTACTACCACCGGAATGCGGCGTCTGAGCTCATGGGCCTTATCTATGGCGAATATGGCGGACGATCGGACTCGTTCCAGCCTGGAAGTGTCTCATTCGAGTGCGGCATGGTGCCACACGGTGTAGCCTACGAAGTACGTTTATTGTCCCTCAACCCTGTTTATTAGACGACTTGAGACTGGCTCTAATCTGCAATGTCTAGGAGTTCTCGGCGGCAACCGCCCAGGCTCCTCCTGAGATGCAAATCTCAAAGGGCTCTATTGCTTTCATGTTCGAGAGCAGTAGGCCTTTCACCATTACGGATTGGGCCTGGGAGAGCAATAAGAAGCATGAACATGAGCCCAAGATGTGGGACAATCTTGTGGACAATTTTTCCAAGCACAATGTCAAGATTTGAGGAGCACTCAACCCTAGAATCGTCCTACAATCTAACCCAGGCCATGACTATGCCAAAATTTGGCTTGAGATGCTTGGGTGGCAGCAAATGAGGATGGATGAAGGACCAAGGCGGGGGAGGGGGTTGTCTATATCATCGCACCCAGATTGAGCACTGAGCCTGAGTAGCGCAATATACTGTCACTTTCCAGTCAGTTCGTCTCTGAGTTCATTGATCCTGTTGACGATGTTGGAACATGGTCTCATCGTCGAACGCACAGAACGATGAGAAACATCTAATAAACAGTGGGGATTCGATACGAGCGGTGTGCAGAGAGGTCTCAATAATTGCTAGAACTCCAATCCGTACTGACCACCACGCACTTCATGATTTACGCGTCGGTAACCCCATCTCAAGATAGAGGTGGAGGCCAGGTCTTGTCTTAATGTCGTTAAAGAACCTTGCTCTAACCCATTGCATCGTGAACCTTGCCCGAACCGCCAACCGACTGATCAAGCGCAGTGACGACACGTGCCCAGAATAGTGCCCTTTGTTTCCGAAAGGTAAGTATTAACGCCGCAAGGCACAACGATGGCGCATGTGGGGGTTGGGGTGGGCCATTCTTCCCCATGGGTTCACGCGGGGCATCAACTGCCCAGGTTTTCGGCCCCACGCATCTCTCGTCGTTGGGGAGTACTCGTATTACGAATACTCGTAGTTAGTGTTCGGTTCTTCGGGGAAGTGTGTGGGGCACTGTCGTTCTAGAGTCGCGCGCCACACAGTGCAACTCTGAGTAACACTAGGGACCGGCTTTTCACTTCGGCAGAGGTGAGTTCATTCGCCAGTTCATCCGGTTGAGGCCATCGTACCATCATTGACGTCTCCTCATAAAGTTTGTGCTCAGCTAATACCGTCTTCTTGGTACATTGTCTGTCTCAGCTCACGCGGTAGATTCCTCGTACACCAAGTTCAAACGATCATACATTGTGCGGAGCCTCCTGGTCCCCAGCTGGCAACCATGAAGGTAAAGTAATCTAGTCGCGAAGCAATCAACATGCCGCGTTTATTGATCCGTGTAGGTTATTATTGTGGGTGCCGGTCCATCAGGGCTGTTGCTGGCCCTCTTTCTCGGCAAGCAGGGCATCTCCGTGGACATCTTGGAGAAGTCCTCGACGTTGGATACACAGCCCAGAGCGACGCACTTTTCGACCCCTGCCACCTACGAACTAGGAAGAGCTGGCGTTCTGGATGACATGGACCGAGGGGGGTTTGTTCCGAACTCGGTGTGCTGGAGGGGGCTTGATGGGACTAGACTCGGTGGTCTGGGCATCAAGACCGTCTTCCCGGAGGACTACCCTCACAAGATGGTGTGTTTTCCGTTGGACAAGCTGAGTCCGCTCTTGTGCGAACACATCACGCGAGTTCCTAGTGTCCGGGTTCACTGGTCCCACAACGTTGTCATGCTTGGACAGAACGATTCTTCAGCTTGGGTCGAGGTCGAGACTCCAGAGGGGTCCCGCAAGATGTCAGCGGACTATGTAGTCGGCTGTGATGGTGGGCGAAGCATTGTTCGGCGTGAGCTCTTTGGGGAGGACTTTCCAGGGTTCACCTGGTTCGAGCAAATCGTCGCCACCAACGTATCTCTCCCCTCTCCTCGCCGCCCCTCCAAAGAACGTGGAGGAAGACATGAAACCACAAGTGAACGCTAATGGGTTGTCTAGACATATTACGACTTTGACCAGTTCGGCTGGGAAGACAGCAATTTCATCATTCACCCAGAGCACTACTTCATGGCAGCGCGCATCAGCCCTCACCGCAACAAGGAGGCTCTGTGGCGCATCACCTACGGCGAGATGCCGGGGCTAACAAGGGATGAGCTGCTCGCCCGCCAGCCCGACAAGTTTCGAACGTTCCTCCCCGGTCACCCTGAGCCTGGATCATATAATATCGTCAACTTCAGCCCGTACAAGATTCACCAACGTTGTGCACCGAAGTTTCGAGTTGGACGCGTCCTGCTTGCAGCTGATGCAGCCCACTTGTGCAACCCATTGTAGGGCCATCTCGAGTTGCCTCCTGTCCGCGCACCGTGCTGACAATCACCCAGCGGCGGTCTGGGGCTTGTTGGTGGGATCACCGACGTTGGCGGCCTTGCAGACTGCCTCATCGGCATACATCAGGGATTCGCTAATGACAGCATTCTGGACCACTATGATCGTGTACGTCGCGAGATATACCACAGAACGATCAACCCCGCGTCGTCAGAGAACTTCATGAGGGTGTGCCGACAAGATGCGACACACGCGCTGAAGCATGACGCATTTTTTGTTGAAATTGCTAAGAAAGCCGCCACCGATCGCAACTTCGGACTGAAATTGCAAGCTGTGAGGCTCCGGAGCCCTCCCCGGGACGAGCAAGCTGATTTGCTGACAAATCTGGAAACTCTCGAATAGGGACTCAAGGACTCGCTGGTACATGATTTCACCCAATACTACAACACGCAGAATAATGGCGAGACGAGCATGTCTGCCTAGCCTCCATCCACCATCATGGTATCAAGGATCAGAGTTGTGAAATGGGGGAGCCTAGCTGATCACACGAAGGGTAGCTAGCCGTGGGTTCAATAGTAAGGTGATCAACTTAATCTCTGGTCCCCCTGCATGCGGTTCTACATCGAGCCACCCTTGTATAAACATTTCCACGTTCGTAGCTAACCTGTCATACGCGCGTGAAACCTCTTAACGCATGGGTAACACCAAGCCAGGCCTCACTCACATAGACCCCCGTACGTAAACTACCGTGTCAGATCACAGAACTTTGACGCTGCTGCTGTGCGCTTCTGATTCTCGGCTGCTTGTGCTGAGCATCACAACAAGTTCTGCCATGCCACTCGTGACCCCTCTTACGTTGACCATACTCAAATCTGTCACGGTACCTTGCTATTATTCTCACTGCAGGCTCGGCGGCTATCATTGTCAAGGACGAAGACATTCAGGTGTCGTCATGAAGCATGTTGTATTTATACAGGCTTAGCCGGGCTACTGTCATTGGGAGCCTTTGTTCCCAGTCCATGCTGATCCCTGGACACTCGGCCCGTTAGATATGATACAAGCTAAAGATGTGTCCGAGTCACTCACCGTTCCAAGCGCTGCTTGCCCCTTAGCTAGATCCCTAGCTTGCTTCTCCCCAAGCCAGTCCGGCTCCGATCGGTCTAATCCCTCTTCTATGTCGAACCCCTTGCCGTCTGCAACATAAACGGCCTTGCCGTGGATGGTGGCGTCTACGGCACACTGCAGGATGATGCGCGCAACGTCATCCGGGTCGTTCATTGGGAGCGAGTTCTGGGTCCAGATATCACGCACGCCACCTATCATCTGTGTATCCGTCGCCCAGGGGCAAATGACGTTGATGCGGACGTTGCGGGTCGAATGTAGGTACGCTCTCGAAGACCTCATAAGCCCCACGATGCCGTGTTTGCTGGCAGAGTACGTGAACAACCCTGGAGACTCTTTGAACCCCGCTATAGACGAGACGAGTGTGATGGATTTGTTGTCGCTACTCTGCGCCGCGCGGTTGTGTCCCATAGCCGCCACAGCGACGTGAGTAAAGTAGAGGGATCCGAAGAGATTGACCTCGAGGACCTTGGTCGTGGGTGGCTGGTGAAATCATAGCGCAGCCTAGTCAGCAAAGCCTTCCAGACTTTTCCTGCACATGTTGAGCAGCATTGCGGAGATACTCACGGTCGTAACAGATGCAATGTCTGTTCCGGGAGCAAACCACCCACCAATCTCCGTGATGCCCGCGCAATGAATGGCCATATCCACCCTTCCATGGAGATCCAGGGCGCTCTTGAACAACGCAAGCACCGAATCGTAGCTCGAAACATCCACGTGCATGTATGTCACATGCCGTTGCTCTTGTCCAAATTTCTCGAGTGATTCCACAACATCTTGGCCCTTGGCATCGTTCAAGTCCGCAATGACCAGACGAGCCCCTGCCTGGCAGAGTTGGCGTACAGTTCCCCTCCCGATGCCCTGGGCGCATCCTAGGGAAACGTCAGCTACATCGTTGAAAGGGAGCCCATGCGCTATAGCCAACATCTTCAGGTCAATGCCCTACCTGTGACCACGACTACTTTGTCATAGAGATTACTCAGAGCGCTATTGTCTATCCTAATCTCCGCCATGGGCTGATTGTTATGATAGTCTATTGGGCTTAGTGAGGCAATCAACTGGAGCAATTTAGAGAAATGTATGATGATAGAATGTAAGTTTGCGTGTTTGTGCTGGGACGTGTTGAGAGGTTCTGCAATGGAGATGGGCCGGCCGAATCGGTGCTTGCCCACCCTCGGGGACCACATCGAGTTCTCGGCCCTCCACATGTAGAGGTAGTTCTCCACACACGAAAATGCCGAATCACTGGTTCCTCGCGGCATCGACGCATGCCATTTGCCGAAAGTACCGAAAGGGTCGCTAAAGTGAGAATTGTGGCGATTGATCGGAGTCTTGCCATTGCCGAAAGCATGGATCCTTGCGAAATATGGTCAGACTCTTGGGACTTGGAAGAGGGCTGTAGTGGGCAGGACCGCTTGAACAGGTAGTTGAGCACCAGGGCTGCGCCCAAAAGCACATGAAGCAAGACATGATCAAAACGGCCAATAGCGTACTTATGTTGCATTCCATCAGGTCCTTTGGCTCCTAGATACGAGGTTTTCACGGCGCTTCTGATAAGTCGGCATAATTGGCTCAAGCCGGACTTCTCGCCTTTACGATGTCACATGTACTCGGAACCATGTGGGGTGGGTGGGCAGGTCAACTTGCAACGGGCTTGAACCCATCGTAGCGTGAGTTGATGCATACTTGGCGAAATAATTGTTAAATGTCTCGAGTGAGGTGAGGAAGCCAACCATCGATTGTGAGAAGGTAGAAGCAGTCGGGACCAAGCTCATTTTTTCCACGGGGCAGTTTCCTGGTCAGCATCCACACAGCAGCAGGATAGCGGTTAGCCCAGTCGCGTCAAAAGATGAATCTCAACATTGGATTCATAGGTACGTAACAGCGCCATGATAGTTTTCATAGTGCTTTCAGCTAGGCTCCAAATCGTGTGCTAATGACCCTCTTCGCAGGTCTCGGCGCCATGGGCTATGGCATGGCTTCGAACATACGAAAGAAGATGCCCAAAGACGGCGTGCTATACATCTTTGACGTCGACCTCTCGGTATGCCACAAGTTCAAGGAAGAGTTTGGCGGGTACGGAAAGGTTGAAATCGTGGACAATGCAAAAGAGGCAGCAGAGAACTCAGCTGGGGTGGTCTCCGTGCTTCCCTCCGCCGCCATCGTTCGAGACACTTTCTTGAACGAGACTACAGGAATAATAGCGTCGAAGAAGAACGGTGAGAGGTTATTATTGGAGTGCAGCACCATTGACAGCTCCAGTGCCCAGAGCATTGGCCGGCAGGTCGTGGCCGCGATGTCCGGTGTATACATTGACGGTCCCGTTTCTGTAAGCCTTCAAAACCCTTGACGGGCTCGATTTACGGCAGCGCGAGGTTCAAGAGCATTCAGGAGCTAATTCGGTATTACATCAGGGCGGTGCTCCAGGAGCGACTTCAGGGACGCTTTCCTTTATGCTCGGCCACCCAAAACCCGGTCCAAACCCTAGCACGGCTGAGAAGTGCCTGCTAGGCATGGTTCTCATGATGGGTCATCCCCAAAAGCTGTTCTGGTGCGGTGAGCTGGGCTCGGGAACAACCGCGAAGATCGTCAACAACTACCTCTCCGGGACCATACTTCTAGCGAACTGCGAGGCCATGGCGCTGGGAGTGAGGGCCGGCCTCGACCCGAAGCTGTTGTTCGAGGTCGTGTCCAACTCCACCGGGCAATCATTCATGTTTTCAAACGTGAACCCTGTCCCTGGCCTCTCGCCGGATGCACCCGCCAGTCGCGACTACCAAGGCGGGTTTCGTGAGCCGATGATGATCAAGGATATGACTCTGGCAATTGATGCTGCGGAGGCAGTGGGCGTGAATCCTAGTCTTGCCAAAGCGGCAAGATATGTCTATCGGGAAGCTTCCGAAGACCCTTACTGCGCCCAGAGAGACGCAACTGTCGTATATCACTGGCTTTCAAGGAAGTAGACTGTTGGCAGCGTCCCGGGGAAAGGGGGGGGG
>PKSG01000679.1:107325-120031 GCA_002916505.1 Tolypocladium paradoxum
ATGTATGGTCAAGACTGATGAGAGATATTGTGTGGCTCCAGTGGCAAAAGGGAGCCGACTCCACAAGGGAGCCACACAATATCTCATATATAGGCTGCGCATCTCAACAAAGACTTCATAGTGCGAATATGTCAGCAGGTTCGGGACCAAGGCACTGTCCATTTCGCTTCCCACCATGCCCCTCCTCCCAGGGATAACCTCCTAGGGCAGAGATGTTTTCGAAGCCTCCACGCCGTCACATAACGCCCGTCACCCAGCTAGCGTGGCCTTGAGGCCCATTCCGGGTTGCTACGGGGTGCCGGTGCAGCCGAGAAGGCGAAGACAAAATTTGGCGGGGTTGTTCCACCCCACATCGGGTGTGTCCCCGACTTCGCAACTTGGCGGATGCTGGATCCCGCTCTCACGGGGCAAGTCCTTAAGTAGGAGATACTTCGCTTGGTCGGTAGGACTCGAACTTTCGCTGTCGGTAACTCTGCAATTCGAATTTTGGCCGTGAACACACATCTTCCCCAGTTGTTGTAACGCCCACCAAAACCATGACGATAACCAGCGGTCGAGAGGCCCGAGGCCCGATCAAGATTGCCTCCATTTCCGGATACTCTGGGGATCGCCTGGAGGCCCTCTCCAGCGTTCTCAGTGGTCCGATCGAGGTCGATGCAATAGTCGGCGACTATCTCGCGGAGATGAACTTGTCGTGGCGAAAGGCTGAGATGAGCCAGGACACCTCACGAGGGTACGATCCAACCTTTCTCGAGTCTTTGCGAGCAGCGTCAACGCAGCTCAGGAAGAGACTCGAGGCAGGTACTTTCCCCAAGATAGTCGTCAACGCTGGAGCTCTTAATCCGCGCCAGCTCGCACAAGACACATCGGAGTTCCTCGCCTCGGAGTTTGGAGACCGTGGCAAGGCACTCAAAGTCGCCTACGTAACCGGGGACGATGTCCTCGCCGTCATCGAGGGCCCCGATGCCAAGAGAAACATTAGGCACTTGACGACGGGGGAGACGCTCAGCACGTGGCCATACAAGCCAGTCATTGCCAACGCGTACATTGGCCAATTTGGCTTCGTAGCGGCGCTCAAAGCCGGCGCGGACATTGTGCTGGCCGGTAGGACAACCGACGCGAGCAGCACGCAGGCGCTTGCCACTTGGTGGTTCGGCTGGGGACCAGAGGACTACGACAAGCACGCCATGGGGCTTGTCACTGGGCACATCATCGAATGTGGCAACTACGTGGTGAGTATCTGCTTGGACGCAAACAAAGCTTGAGAGCTGACCTTCGCGTAGACGGGAGGAGACTTTTGCGGCTTCAAACGCATTCAGCCGTACTACGACCTATCTTATCCCATTGCCGAGATCTTCAATGACGGGCATTGCATTGTCACGAAACAACCCAACCAAAATGGACTGGTCGACGTTGATACTGTTCGGAGTCAGTTGATGTATGAGATTCAGGGTCGTTACTACTACAACCCCGACGTGATAGCGGATCTTTCCTTCCTGGAAGTCTCCCAGGAGGGACCAGATCGCGTGCACGTCAGTGGATTCAAGGGCCTCCCGCCGCCGCCGACGCTGAAAGTTGCCATCCAAGCATACGCCGGGTACCAGGCCGAAATCCTAGTGTACGCCATCGGCCTCGACATCGAGGAGAAGGCTCGGTCGTTCGAGACCCAAGTACGCAGAGAGGTGGCCGCCAAACAGGGTGACCGACAGCAGCTGCACAGGCTCGACGTACAGCTGTTGGGCCGTTCTGCGCCCGATCCTCGGTCCTCCGATGCGGCGACTGCCGTCATTCGGGTGTTTGCCCAAGCCGGAGAAGAAGAGATGCTGAAGAGGCCCAACTTCGAATACCCCGTGATCCAAAACCTTGGCCAAGCCTTCCCTGGCTTTACGCCAAACCTCGAATATGTGCGCACGAGCCAACCGCGACCGTTTCTCACTTACTTCCCAGCCGTCATCGATCGTTCCAGAGTCGACATGACGGTGCACTGGGTGGGCTCGGAGGATTGCATCAAAGTTCCTCACTTCAGCGGGACGACAAGCGGCCCCAACGACGGGGTTCAGGAGAACTACGAGCCCCGAGACCCTTTGAGTCTGGACGCCCTCGGGCCAACGGTCAAGGTTCCTCTGGGACATAAGGTCTTCGCACGGTCCGGGGACAAGGGCGCCAACGTCAACGTCGGTTTCTTCCCCCAAGGGCAGTCGCAGGACGAGTGGGACTGGCTTCGCTCCTTTCTAACGACTCAAAGGTTACTGGAGCTGCTCGGCGACGATTCTCGGGGGGTATCAAGGGTCGAGCGTGTTGAGTTCCCCAGAATCAAAGGCGTCCACTTTGTCCTCTTTGACCTGTTGGGAGGCGGCGTGACGGAAACCTCTAGGCCTGACAGCCTCGGCAAGGTGAGACTCTACGGGGCCGTATTTCATACTACCTCCGCATTTTGTCTAAGAAAGCTGACCATGGTTTCTTCGCAGGGTCTTGCTGAGTTTGTTCGGGCAAGGATCGTCGACTACCCGGAGAAGCTCTATTGTAAGCCTACGATATAGAAAGCTTTCTTCAGCTTCCAATACCAGTTGCCACTTTTGTTGACCCATAATGCACCAAAACCAACTTGCATCGGGTCCTCACACAAGTTGGTACTTGGTAAAAGCGCCCGGCCACCCGAGTCTGCGCTTATGGATTATATAACTGATATAGTGGTTTGCTTTCTCTCGTCTACCTATGTCTGTTATCTGCCCAGGCAGTTAGGGAAGATTTCCGCTCCGTAATGTCTCGCTAGCTTCTTCTTTATCCCACCAAAATATCCCCAGCCGTCAACTACAGTGCGTCTAAGATCCTGCGTCTCCTAGCTCCCCCTGGAGCTTTTTACTCGGGCATGCGGCTGCCTGTTGCTCACGAGATCCAGCTTGGCCAGACGGCAGACTTGCCCTTTCTTTTGCTCACGAGATGAAGCGCCGCCAGCCTTCGCCCGATCTCGGCGCCGAAGCTTGCATTGTGCTGTGCCGGCATCTGGGTTTGGTGTATAGCAAAGTGCAATATCAATCTCCTTCCAATAAGTGCATACGTCGTTATCCTTCTTACACTATATATTTTACAGCGGTTAGTACAAGTATATGCTTTAAATCTTAGACAGCTTACGACTTTTTTTAGATTCAAGAGAGCTTACCGGTTCACCAGGGTCTTTAAAGCAGGCTTTGGAGAATGTCTGATATCCTTCCTCTGTATGGTCTTTAAATTCACACGTATTACCCGATTTAAAGCATTTCTATATATAAGAGAAATATTAGTATACTTACTCTTAATTCTAGTTAAGAGTTATAATTAAAGGACTTTTTTGTACTTACGCCTCGAATAGGCCTCATGTTTTGTAAGTGTTCCTAGATATGAGACATATTAGTATACTTACTTTTACTTCGAGTTAAGGGTTATAATTGGGGATTGTTTTACGAAGTTTTCCTATATATGAGAGAAATATTAGTATACCCACCCTTAGTTCGAGTTACGGGATATAATTAAGAATTATTTTTACTTACGCCATCAGTACGTTTCAAGTGTGCAAAAGTTGCTAACGTAGTAGCGAAGTAGGTAAATAAGATAAGAGCGATTTTATACTTCATTATCATAAATATATAAGTTAGTAGTAGTAATTACAGCTATAATAGTACACAGAGGATAAAAGCTATTATAGGAGGGAGGAATAACCACCTTGATATTTTATAATATAACGAAGTTATAGCTAGGCGACTTACATGTTAAAAAAAGAAAATAACGCATCGTATAATACAAGAAGAAAATAACGCATCGTACAATAACAGAAGAAAATAACGCATTGCACATGTGACGGCAGAGCCCAAACAGAAACCGGACCGCGTCATCACTATAGGGGTCCCTGTCACGGTGCGCATAATATACAAACTCCTTTCCTTGCGCATCTCTTCGAGCACGGCATCGTACTTTACTACCATAACGGGTAGGCCGGATATAGGCCTACCCGTTTCCAGTGGTCCATCGCGAGCCACATGATTTTCATGTAATCACCCCGGCGGGTTGGCCCACAGCCCAACATTTCCAGTTAGTAGCTCAAGGACGCAACGCCGCGTCACAACAAGGGACGGGAGGGGTGTTGAGGAGAAGTTCTCTCATGGACGTGGGGCGTAAGGAGCGGATGGGCGGTGAGGATGGATTCTAGCCTCTCAATATCGTTGTTTTGAGGCTGTCGCAGTGTCTCCTAAAAAGAATGCCTCAGTAATATATTAATATAGGTACGGTAGGGAAAGCCCGCATGCCCCTTTTCACGATATTACGTGACCTAATATGGCGGCCTCCTTCTGACAAGTGCAAACAACGAGTTTCGGAGACTCCACTTCGGCGTTTCTTCGAGTTCAAAAGGGCGTAGTGCTCAAGTATTCTTGTTAAGTATGGAGAGACCAAGACGGTTTGGTAAGTGACAATAGTGCGTGAAGGTACCTTGGTAGGAACAATGGAGTAGGGGATCCGCGAGGGATTCTCCTTGCCGAAGCCAGTCATGGCGATCTTCAGCGGTACTTGGATGAAAACGACAGCAGCATCTCCCTGACCGTCCGCAAGAAATAGTGTCTACAGGCTCTCGAAGCCATCGCATATATCCATCGACGCGGAATACTATGCGTCCCGAGAACTTCCTGGTTCACGAGACCACGCCGACGTCTCTCGATCCATGGCTGTGTGACGTTGGCGGCTCAAAATGCGACGGGCTTGGCGTTTACGGTGGACATGTACCGGATTCAGGCTTCTTCGAACCCAGGCCCCGGCCGACCGTGACGACGCAAATGGACATGTTCAGTGCTGGGTCTGTTCTCTGCAATCCTGACTGGTCATTGGCCGTGCTGGGGACTTGGGCCTTTCAAGATGCCGGAGGAATTGAGGGAGGATGGGGTTGAAGGTTGACGGTCTATTTCAGCAGGGAAACTTTCCTGACGTGGGAGGGCTTGTCGCAGGCAATGTTGTCATCAAATGTTGGAGGAACGAGTACGCAAGGGCGGATGATGCGTCGCAAGATTTGCGATTAGAGATGCACGAAACAGATTTGACTCGACCTTGGCTTGCAAAGTTGTTTCAATGGTTTCTAGCATAATTCTCTATCGGTGGTAGAACACTTGCTTAAAAGATTGTTGCGTTTCCCAAGTCTCCCGTTCCTCCCAACTGATGTCCGAACAGTTCAAGAGGCGAAAGACTGTCGTGTGCTCATTAGAGAGCCTCGAAATGAATCCACTAGCCGTTGTTCTGTATAGGGAAGTTGAATCTGTTCTGCTTAGGGATGTTGAATCCGTTCTGTTTAGGCATGTTGAACCCGTTTTGGCCGAATACTTGCCAGGCATCATCTGCCACACTTGTTTCCGACTCTCTTCGAGCTGAAGGGAAGCCTCTTCACCACGTGGTCCTCTGCAGTTTTCTTGTCGCATGGTTCAAACATGGTATCTTCTTCCTCTCTGTCGCCGCAGGCGTAGACGATAGTGCTGTATATGATCAATGACAATGAGATGACGAGAAGGTGTCAAGCGGTTTGATGAGGCGGTAGCTCTGGTAGAGAGAAGGGCAAGATGGAAACCCCAGTTAAATAGACCGAGGTGCTGGCCAGAGTTGTCCTGTTTCGCAAAGGGCATGCATTATCGCATCAGGGCGTGTGCCATGAACTAGCCTCAATGAGATGCATCAACTCCGGCGGTCGGATGGCCCGCCCGGACCAAACAAGCACATGGGTGGCTCGCAAGAACAGCTTCGTCTCGTTGAGCGGAACCTGGACGTACGGAATCGTCGTGCTGGTTTGGATCATCCCAGGCCGGCCAGCGCGCCTAGATAAAGCATGTGCATTAAGAGTAGTCCTGAGTAGTCCTAACTTTCCTTGTTGCTCTACTCCCGGTCACCCTTTGTTGTCATTAGTTGCAGCGTGAACAACTAGCAGTGTCGGGCAATGTAGCCAATGTTGCTTCTCGATTGCCACTATGGTGGTACTTGTCTGGTGAGATTGGCCTCGTCCACCTCGTTCATACTCCCCAGGACCAGCAAATGGCCTCTGCCAACTACAGTAGACGTGTGCCGGATAGCAAACGACAGGTCAAACACAAGAACCTCCTCGAGCAGCCATATATCATTCATTTCAATACAAGACGCCACTACCCAGCAGCACAGCAATCACCGCCTCTCCCTCGCCGGCCGCCCCATCCCCAGCAAGTCCTCCGCATGCCTACTCCAAGGGCCCCCGTTTGCCGCACTAAACCCGGGCAAGTTGCCGTCCTGTTTCGTCTTCGGCTCTGCGGGCGGCGCGGCCGGGTCCATAGGCACGAGGCTCTGCGGCGCTTGCCCGGCGGCGTGTTCCTTTGTCGCGACCTTTCTGCCGCGTGTGGCTGGGTTGCTGATTTTGGGCTTTGGGATAGTGTCTTGGTTGGTGTCTGGGGTTCGGTGGTGGGCGGCTTCTGCGTGGGGAGGGGGGTCTGCTATTGTGGTGGCGGCATCTGCTGGTGTATCTGGAGATGGAGTTGCAGATGCGGCCGTTGGGTTCACCACTCCGTTGCCTGAGTCGCAATCCGACTCCAACGATGAAACTGCCGCGGCGCAGGCTGCTTCTGCTGCCCCCATCTCAATGTGCTCCCTGGCAGTTGCTGGAGCAGCCAGTGGAGCAGCAGCAGCAACAGGGAAAGGATTGGCCCGAAGTCCGATGCGGCCCGTCGCCATCGCAAACGGAGCCGGCACAAGATCATCCCCAGCTGGCGGTATGAATCCGATAATCTCCTTGCTCTTGACGCTCTTCCTCGCCATTTTAGTGATCCGCGGTCCCGATGGGGCCGGCTTTGCCGCCTGCTCCACCAAGTCTGCATCGCCACGCTTCTTCTGTCTGCTAGTTCTTTTCTTTGCTGGCGATGGCGGGATGTCCCACTCGTCGTCACTTGTATCATGGGTCAAGCTTCTTCGGCGGCGGGTCTTGCGGCCTGCAGGCGAGTGACGGCTTTGCGTGTCCGACTCATGATCGCTCTCGAGTGCCTTTGCCCTCGTGTCTTTCCGCATTCGATTCATGGGTGGTGCATCACTCTCGCTGCTGGAATCGGCAAAAACGTGATGAACGTGAGGTTTGCGCGTCCGGTCCAAAGGTGGTGCCTCGCTCTCACTGCCAGACTCGGCGACAGATTCAGCGTGACTCGGTGGCTCTGGCTCCGTTGGCTTGGGACTCGCTTCAGTGGTTTCCTGCACCACAGACTCCTCCCTTCTCTTGCTCTGGCGTTCTGTGACTCGTCGTTTTGGAAGAGGCTCGGTCTGGAAACCGGCTCCGCTAGAGCCTGGTGTTTCTGACCGTCTCTCCGTCGCCTTCTGCTGCTGCTGTTTCTTCTCAGACACCATGAGCAGCCCTCTCCTTTGCCGCGACTTGATCCGTAGTTCTGTCCGCGGCTCCGTCTTTTTGGGCGGCACTGCTTCGTCTCCGCCACTGCTTTGTATTAGTATGACATCTTCCTTGTGAGCTGGCGCTGCCGACTTGGACACCTCCGGCTTTTCTGCTTGCTCTCGACGTATGTGGCTCTCGGTCTCTTCCGCTTCATCCTCTTCGTTGTCTGTCCGCCGCCTAGGCGCAGCTGGTCTTGGGACATTCGTTGTAAGCCTTGAGCTGGCCTTGTTATCAGTTGCTTTTCGCTGTTTGGGCATCCTCGGATCCACTCGTAGCGGGTCATCCAGTCCGCCAAATCCCTCTGCCTCTTCGTGTGAAGCCTCACGTTGCAAATTCCACATACTCTTCTTGGGGTTCGCAGCCGGTATCGTCGTCGTCTTCGAGGATGTTTCTCGCGCCGTTGCATCCAGGCCTGTATCGATACCAGGCGTCGTTGTAGAATGTATCGACTTCGTCGTGGCCCGCGATCTCGGCGGCCGATCCATCATGACAACATCCTCATCCCCTTCTTCCCCCTTCTCTTCCCTCTCCTCTGCTTGCCTCTCCTGCAAATTCGTCCTCTCCCTCAGCGCCGTCGCCCTCGCCGCCACCGTCCCCCCAACCGGACACTGCGACAGCGTCAACGTCGCTCCAAACAAACTCCGCGCATACCCCGCCTTGCTCGGCGGCGATACGCCCACCCGCCTCCTCTTCGCCCCCCTCTCCCCCCCGCCGCCCGCCTCCGCCTGGCGCGCCTCAAACGGCGAGTGGTTCGGGATCGCCGCGCGACCAATCGGGCCCGGGCTCTGCGGCACGATGGCGCTCAGCGGCCGGTGGTTCAGTTGAAAATGCGTTGGCGCCTGGCCGTCCCGTCTGCGGGCCGTAGTCGAGGCGGTCCCAGCAGCAGCAGCAGCAGAAGGCGTCCTCGCGGCCGCGCTCGCCCGCCGCTTCTCAACCTCCCGCGCCCGCTTGTCCAGTATCTCGGTGAGGCTCTGCTCGCGCGACCCCGTGCAGTCCGTGACCTGCACAATCGCCGCGCCCCGGTCCAGCTCCAGCTCCTCCCCCTCGGCCAGGTCCCCGCCCGCCTGCCAGTGTGCGTCGCCAATGAAGTTTCCCCGCTCATCGTACACCATGACGCGCTTGTTGAACGTGTGGTACTTGAGCCGCCCGTCCTGCCACCGCTTCTGCTTGCGCCGCAGGTCGTGCGTGAAGAGGCAGATGAAGTCGAGCACGGTGGCCGTCGTCGGCTGCGGTGGCGCGTCGGCGCCTGACCGCGAGGGGTCGGCGGGCCTCCTCACGGCGTAGGACATGGTGGCTATCACGGCATGTCTCCTGTGAGTGTAAATATCGTGGTTGGACGATTGATGGCAGCAGTGGTGTCGTGGAGATGAGGCGTCGAAGCTCAGTGAAGGCCCTACGTGGTGACGCGACGGAAACTAGCCTCTGGCTCCCACGCGACGCCAACTCACGTGCTGTGGCGGCCGTTTCATGGTGCGCCACATGGTGAGCTGCCCTAGCAATGGTGGTCGGTACGCCGTATTGATGCTGCGTTCATTGAGAGGATCAACGCCGATTTCCCCATGTTAGCTGAAATCGCAAGCACCGCTGTTAATTGTAGATTAGCTAGATGCACATCGACTAGTCGAGGCATCCTCCGGAGAGCAACAACCCAGATTGGTCGTCTCTGTGTACACCATGGCGAGCGGCTAGTAGAGTGCAACATTGAACGACACATCTCCGTCGAGGCATTCACACTTCGGGCTTGCACAACAAAAGGCACCATCAGGCCTAATCATGCTTTTTCCTAACGACTGTGACAAGGGTATCATACTATAATCGCAGCAGCTGACCCGGTTGCTCGACGTGGCCCTGCGCCCAAAACTCCATGTGGTGGTCCTACTCTGCGCTAGAGTGCAGACCGGGGTAAAATGCGCGTCCTGCCATGGAAATGCTATTCGAAAAGAAACGCCAACTCAATGATTGTCGTGACACCCTTTGGAAATGCTTAGTGATGGTGGAAGGAATATGGTTGCAAGCACAGCACCTTTGTGTTGCACTGGGTGTGCCCCATCACCTGGCATGCGCAGTGAAGCCAGCGCCAGGAGGGGCCAGATTCTCCTTGGGCAGCCCGTCTTGGGCCTTCTTTCCCTTGTCGAGATAACCACCGCCGCTGGCCTCGAGCTCCATGGGGGTGACAGGGCCAGGGCTCCCCAGAGGGTCGAGTCTCGGAGACGTGGGCCTGTACGGCGACGCTCCCGCGAACGACGGGTCCCTGAGCGGCACCCCATTGAGCGAGACGCCGGCCCCAGACTTGGAGGCCACCTTGGCAGAGCCCCCCAGGGCCATGGCGGCCTGCGCAATCATGTCGCGTTGATACTGCTGCATCCTGCGCCGCGTCTCGACCTCGGGGGCCTCTGCGCGTGGCGATCCTGGCGCGTACTGTGGAACCTGCGAGTCCGACTCGACAGACGACGACAAGGTGTCGGACACGGAGGGACGCAGGTTTCTCTGGCCCGACGCGGAGCGCTGCTGCTGCTGCTGCTGCTCATAGTTGGAAGGATAGTACTTGCCCATGGGCAAAGGGTTGTCGTGGAAGCCCGGCGCAATGTACGACGAGACGGGCATGTTTGCTTGCGTCATCGACGACTTCACGGCGGGGTGAGAAGTCGGCTTGCGGTCGGCCTGCATGGCAGCAGAGTCGGAGTGCAAGTAGCGAGAGAGGCCGGCGTCGGGGTGAAAGGGGTGAGGACGGTGGACTCGGCCCTTTGGGTCCTCGTGCATAGGAAAATATCCTCTAGGGTAGCGTGTTAGCGGAAGTCAATACTACGCGCTCCAGGCGCAATTCTTGTCGACATCAGAACGTTTGGGCGGGCCTTACCCAGGGAGGTCGCCCCGCGCGGAGAGGGGCTCCGGAGGCGTGTACACGGACGTGGTGTTGAGCTTCTTGTTTCTCTTGGGGAGCTCGATTGCGATGGGACGGCTGTGGCCGGACCGAGGAGGGGAAACGGGAAAGGCGTCTGGGCTGTCTGTAAAGGAGAGGCGGTTAGCGATCCATCATAGACACGATCAAGGACGGGTCATCGGGACAAGACACCGCCAGCAAGCGGAGCCGCGACGGAAATGGACCGGATGGTTGGTGCCCGTTTGTCCCGCTGTGGTGGCTGCAAATTGGCCGCCGTTGCTGCGCCCCGCGAAGGGGCTGGATGGCTTGACGCGGGGGACCACAAGTGAAGGGAGGCGAGGTGGCGCCAGTGGATATTCGGGGTGGATTGTTCGACTGGGATACAGATGGCCAAGGCAGATAACAGAACACGAGCAGAACGAGGGCAGAAGACAAAGCGAGATGCATTAGACCACTCACTCTTAGCTGACGCTCCCTCCTCCGGTGCGCCCGTGATGGTGGGTGTGCCTGGCGCCGAATACACCGGGCGGTCGACGGCATCGTCGGCGGGAGGGCTGGACGTCAGAGACAGCTCCGACGAGTTGGAGAGCGTGCGGCCGGGCATCCCGGGGCGTCGGCAGGGCGAGAGGTATGCCGCTGGCGGCTTGAAGGAGCGCGCGAAGCTGGCCATGGCGGCGGCGGCGTTGGTTGGTGATGGCAATGTTTGCTAGTTGGTTCGTCTGCGTCGGCCGGGGTCCGTGGTCCAGTGATGAAAGGGGCGAGATGTCGATGGCCTTGCTTGCGGTGGGTGTTCGATGCTCAGGGCAAAGGCTGCGTCTTGAATTCACACCACGGCAGGTCGCAGAGGTCGTGAGCGCGACATGAGGTGTCCTCGACGCCTGCGGTCGTCGAACTCGAAACGGGAGACGCCTCCAGATGCGGTGGTATTGCTCGACGGTTTGTCAGCGAGCAGGCAATCGCGTCTGCCTGTGCTCTGTCGTCGGCCGGGCGATGTTCAAGGATTCAAACGAGGACGCGGAATGTTAGAAGATGGTGTTGCTGATAGAAAGGAGGAAAAGAACAAGGTTCGGCGTCAATGACGCGACGAGATAAGGGACCTTGGGATAATTAGCGATAGGTAGGCAAGCGCCAGTGGCAGGAGGTGTGAGCCTGAGGTTGGGCAGAGGCACGTCTGGCGTCTCCACTGATGCGCGGCCACGGCGGCGTGTCCGCCCCTGTGAGCCGCGCGCTGAGCCCACTAGGCGCCCTGTGAACAGCAGTTCCTGTAGGGGGTCGACCCCTGGCAACTTCCGCGAGGCAGTGGAGTCACAGGATGGCAAATTCAATGGAAGATCTCAACCATGAAGCCTGCTGTTCTTCCACGATTTTTCTTTCCCCTTTGTTTCAACTCTTCGGTGTTTTAACAATGCTGTCATCGAGGCTCCCGTGGCTAGCATTCGCCCACCAGCGACGAGCCTGCATCGTCATTTCTCCTGCCGGTGGCTGTTCAGGAGGGTAGGGGCTCATCCATTCCAGCACGGGCTGCATTTCCTTTGCCAGACGCAACGTTGGATGCCAATCACGGCGGCCAGAGGCGTCGATCCGGGCCTGCCATAGGCTCCCCCATTGCATCGTGCGTGGCGATTGCTGCACAATGCAGCAAGATGCAGCCAGTGACAGACATGCCGTGCCACCACACCTCGGCAGTTTTGGTGTTGCCACTGCAATTACTTTGTGCATCTGGTGTGCATATCAACCACGAAAGTCACCAGAACGCGCATCGTCCACGTGCTGCATTGGTCTGCGGCCGCAGTCACTCGCTCCAGTTCCTGAACCCACTCCAAGACACCGATCACCGGCTTTCCCCGTTTTTTTAAACAAACGTGATGGACAAATGGAAGCGGTCGTGCTCGCAGTTTTCGCCACATCGCCGCCCGTCCCGTTGACGACCCACAGCCAACGTTGGCGCCGAGCCTTGGCACGCATCCCGTCCTCCCGACTCCCGAGACATGGAGCCTGGACGACCCTATCACCAGCGGGCCCCATGATGTGTGTGCTGCCGTGACGCAGCTTCACTGGTGCGCCATCTCGAGCACCAAGACCAGATACTAGGGGGAACGTGAATGCGTCCAGATCCCTCCTGTTCCACAGTTCCCGGAGTAATTACAAAAGAGACGTCATAATTCCACACGGCTGTTTTGCTGTTTTTCCCACCTCCCGCTGCCACGCCGCGCCACTGAATTTTAGTTACGCGTACGGCAGGGAGCAGCGCCGCTATATTAATTACACAAGCCGCCTTCGTAACGAGGGCTTAAACTCGCTTAAAAAACATATCTTTAAATATATATATATATTACGGGAATATCTCCTCTACTAGTCTTATTAGTCTTGCTAGTATGCTGATTATAGGAGAGTCGATGATAGCTTTAGTAGCTTTA
>PKSG01000680.1:1058-11584 GCA_002916505.1 Tolypocladium paradoxum
GGCACGTCAAAGATGCTGCGGATGGCGTCGTAGTTGATCCTCTTGGACCACGCCCGATCCTTGGCCACGTTGATGGCCGCCTCGGCCGCGGAGCTGGCCGGGCTGGTCTGGCCCTCTCCCATCCTCGCCCTCTTCCTCCGACGGCGCGTCTGCTTCGGGCGCTCTGCTTCCATCTTGCGCCGAAACACCTTTTCCTGGTGTTGTCGCAGCCAATCCTTGTTCTGGTTCACCCAGATCAGCTCCTTGATGCGAGCCTCGTCCGGCGACAGCAGACAGTTGAGCACCTCAGGGTCGTCGGCAAACTCGTCCTCGGCAATGTCCACGGCCATGGACACCTCCTTCTGGGGCCGCTGCTTGAGCGCCCAGCTGGTGTGTATCCTGGCCCGCTGCTCGGCGTTGGAGTAGGCGAGGGCGTGCTGGTAGGTGAGAGGGTCGTTGAATATCTCCTCGATCTGGCCCTCGAGCTCCTGCTCGTCCTGCTCCCACTCGTCGTTGATGGGCAGCTGAGGCTTCGGGGGGCCGCGCCGACGCTTGCCAGAAGCACCCTCGGACGGCTCTGGGTCCTCCTCATCAAGGGCGTCGCCAAACTCGTCTGCCAGCTTCTCGAGGCTCTCGTCGTCTCCGTTTTCCTTGTTCGCCTCGGTTTCAGGGTCGTCCCGCGGGATCTGGGACGGAAGAGGCGGGATGATGAAGCCGTCAGCGTCGCGACGAAACTTGATGACGGGGGCCTTGGAGAGGTCTGCGCCAGCGTCCGTCATCCTCCGCTGGCGTTTTGTCGTTTCAGGCTCGGGTTCTGCCGTCGCCTCTTGGCCCTCTTCGCCCTCCTCGGCATCGCTCCGCTTCCGCTTCCGCGACTTGTCCTCCACCATCTTCTTGTACTCGTCCGACTTGCGGTAGAACGAGGGCGGGTCGTGCGAACTCTCCAAAAAGTCCTGCTTCAGGAAATCCTCGACCGACATTTTACTCGACTCTGTAAAGTTGAATTCCTGTAGGCGGTTCTGGATGGTGTGATTGGTGACCTTGACAATGTAGACGACCTCGCGCACGGTCCGTCGAAAGTTGTGCATGCGAGCCGCCATGAGCAAGCACGCGCCGCAGATGCCAGACGGACGTCGTCCCATGACCATCCAGTCGCGGCTCATGCGCTTGACGAGCCTGACGGCGTCTTCGGCAACCTTGGCCGTCTCCTGGTGAAACTCCATCTTGGTCGCAAACCGCCAGATCAGATCCTCCGGGTACACCGGGATCAGGCCGTCGTTGCCAATGGGCACCACCTCGTTGAGCTTCTTGAAGATGCGGCCCAGCTTGAAGACGTTGAGCTGGACCAGGTCCGCCAGGTCGATGAGCATGACCTTGCACGGCGGCTCGGCTCGGCAGGCGGCGTAGAGGCAGACGGCGGCGACGCTGGCGAGGGTGCGTCCCTGGATAAAGTTGGCACCCGAAGCAAGCTTGAAGACTTGGGTGCCGGCGGTGACGAGGCTGTCGCTGACGTTGAGCTGCTGGGCGTAACCCTGCATGAGGCCGCGCGCCTCGCGGATGCTCTTCTCCCTGTCCTCGGAGCCGCCGACCCTCCTGAAGGCGGGACCCATGCTTCGGACCCCGGCCTGGTCAGCGCCGACAAAGGAGCCCTGGACGATGGCGGCGCCCGAGGAGGTCTCGCCGAACTGGACCTCGGCGACGATGTTGCTGTCGTCGGCGACACGCCCGCATGTCTGGCAAGTGCCGTCGACGACATTGGGCTTGGGACAGGCCTTGTTGGGGCATTGCTGGCGGGCAGGGGTGGCGACGGAGCCGTTTCTGTTGGCCGAGGCCGACGAAGCCTGAGACTGCTGGACTGCGGCTTGACGACGCTCCTCGCGCTCGCGAATGGCTCGGATGGGGTTGGGTCTGGCGAAGCGCGGCTTGGGGCCAGCGCCCGGCGTGGGCTTCTTGGCCGGCGTCAGGAAGGAAGACATGTTGTGGGCCGAGCCTGGGTGCAAGGCTGGCGGTGGCTGATGTGTGGCGATGAAGAATTGAAGATGAAGACGGTGATGAGTGGATGACAATCGGCGATGGTTTTGTCACTGGATGAACAATCCGTCGCATCGACTGCACGGTCGTTGTTTGCAGCGAAGCCCCCTCTCTCCTCCCTGCGAGAGTCTCCGGCGAGACCCCAGAGTCAGAAAAGCTCCAGTCGAGACGAAGCGCCGCGATGGCAATGGCCCGTGAGAGTTCTTCGGAGCATCAGCTAACACGAGCGATGGTGGTTGATGCGATGCTGCGTGGTGGAGCGGGTGTGGTGCGGGAAAAGTGCGAGCGAAAATCGTCGACGGGGGCCGCGATGGTGTGGTTTTGGCCGAGTGGGGAGCCTGGTGGCGCTGAGTCACCCGCCGAATGCAGGCCAAGCACTCGCGGTTCGAACCAGCATGTCGCCATTTTTTTCAACAAGCGAGACCTCGTTTCTGCTGTCGACGAAGCTGATGATTGCATCCCGAATGTCTGCATCTTAATCGGCGGAGATCCGGCTCGCCCTGGGGTATCCGGGGGAACCCGCGCCCCCATCACAGCCACGAACCCAACGACAATGCCCTCATAGATATCGCCATGTAGTTGCGGGCCGAATTTGCTGGCTGGTTTTCGGCAAAGCCGACATTCTATTTGATGGAGAGGGAGAGCAAAGAAGACCACCTGCGGCGAGCATCTGTGAAGTTTCGCTTGGATGCCCTGTCGTCGCATGCTGTTCGAAGTCATTCATGAAGCCACCACTAAACAGGGATGGTCAGCGGAATTCTCCCTGTTACAGGATTATAGAATTGATGATGCTGTATTACCCCCGATAAGGTCAAGGGCAACTATCGCTTAGATACGTAGTTCCTTCAAGTCCCGCGACGAACGGCCGCGAAAGGAGAGAGGACGGGGAAGAAGAGTGGGGAGAAATAAGCTCGGTATGATGTAGTTGAATTACTATGCTTCCTTCCTAGCCGTCTCGTTCAGATTTACTTAGAAGTCGCTCATTCTCCAATCGCTACGTGCGTGCCGGCGCGGAGGCAGCACCGGCAACAACATGGTAGCAGACGGCTGCGGCTACTGCACGCCCAAGAAGGTCCTGGAAGGAGTTTGCCACGAAACGGGCAGGGCCAACACCGAGGACGAGGACAACGAGGACGAGAAGAAGGACAGACGCGGAGGCGGAGGCGGACGACCGGCGCAGTTCAACAGCTCCTGCTGTTTGACTACGCGTGCTTCTACGAATAGAAGAATGAGAACCGGATCCCGACTGACTGCGGGAATCTGCCAGGCGTTCTCCCAGCAGCTCGCGGAGAGTTGATTGAATTAAAGGCATCAATTAGTTAAAAACGCGCGAACAACGCGGTCTCGCGATGCTCTGTTGTGGTACAGAGACACGTGTTGGTACATTGCCCCGCCTGAATATTTGGCCACCCTGGAGAGCTTCGAACAGACGGCAGGATTGACTTGCTAACGCCCACAACCTCAAAGGAGACTACATCCGACAACCCCCGTCTGCTCCTCTGCGGCCAACTCAACTCGGGCATCGAGACGACCTCAACGCCTCACCACCAACATGACCAGCCTGTGGATACAGGCGCTGGCTGTTGTCGGCGGCACGACTCTCCTCTATGCCGCATACACCACCTTCGACTTCCTCGCCCTCCACTTCATCAAGCCATCGCGTCCCCTAAACTCATACAAACGCAAGGGGCCAGACCCGACGTTTGCCCTCATCACCGGCGCCAGCGCTGGCATCGGCCTCGGCGTCGCCCAGGAGCTCGTCAGGCAGGGCTTCGGCGTCATTCTCCTCGGCCACCTGGCCGACGAGCTCGCCCAGGCAAAGCAATCCCTTCAGACGGCCACGCCTGGCGCGGCAGTTCGCATCCTCGTCATGGACGCGCAAACAGCCACGCCGGCCGAGATGGCAGCCGCCGTCCAGTCGCTCGACGGGCTGCACGTCTCCATCCTCGTGAACAACGTCGGCGGCTGCCCCGTTGAGCTGCCGCCCATGCGCGAGGTTGCCACGTACTCGTGCGCCGACGCCGACGCCGTCATCAACATGAACGCCCGCTTCATGGCCCGCCTGACGGCCCTGATGCTGCCTCTCCTCAACCGCAAGCCCGCACGCCCCGGCGAGCGCTCCCTCATCATCAACTCGAGCTCGGCCGGCCTGTGCGGCTTGCCCTGGCTGACCGTGTACGGCGCGACCAAGGCGTTCAACCTGGCCTTCAGCCGCGGTCTCGCCCGGGAGCTCGAGGCGTCCCCTGCGTCGAGCCACGTCGACTGCCTGGCCATTGTCCCCGGCGACGTGCTGTCCCAGGGAAACAGCAAGGGCGTGGCCCACGGCGCACCGAATTGGCACGAGTACGGGCGATGCGTTGTGCACACGGTGGATGGCGCGGTCAGGCGCAAGATGAGGGACGTGAGCCCGTACTGGGTGCACGACATTGAGAACAGGATCCTCCCGTGGCTGGACGAGGGTACGAGGACGACGGAAATCACAAAGGTCATTGCGAAGAAAAAAGACGCATGGGACGCCTACTGTGGAAAGGTTCGGTAGATGCTGGCGTCTGCGGCATGAGATGGTGTCATTTGTGCATCAATCGATGCTACGGCATTCACTACTACCCTCGCCGAGAAATTCACTGCACCGCTCGCGGTACTTCATTCCACGCCACTCGTCTCCGTCTTCCATCCTTCCAGTCCTGCAGTCATAATCTGCTGAATACGACTCTCCTTCAGACGACAGGCACATCAATGAGCGCTGATCGACTCAATCTTGGCTGCCTATGTGGCAGGCAAGACCCCTCCCCGACAATTGAAGCCATCGTCCGACAATATCTGACGGTTCAAGAGAGTCAACAAATATGCCGACAGTTTCAACAGGCGTGTCTTCCAAACCGCCAGGTCCTGTGGAGCGGCATGACGCGCGAACTTGCCCAGCAATGGGCCGATGAGCACGACATGCAGACACTCACAACAGCCATGGGCTGGCGCAGCCGAGGACTCGGTATCGTCACCGTGTCCCCGCTCCCTCCTGGTGTTTGCAACGGGAACTAACTTTGCGGACGGAAGCTGGCTGGAGTGGGCGATGACTGCTGTCGGGAGGGCCGTCTTTGAGTCCAGGGAGTAATCGGCCTGCGGGCCCGCGGACTCTAAGGGTGAACGCTCGACGCTCAGGTCTTTGTCTATCGGCATCCACAATGGACCTCCGCCTCTTTCTTGTAGAAGTTGGTCGAGCCGAGAGTTGTTGGTCTTCTCCGATTCTAGTGCAGTACCTGAAAGCCATTAGCTGGGGCGCATGGGGATATCGCGACATAACCTACGATCTGACGACCAGTGTTGCATTTTGCTCTTCCAGCTGGTGCAGTGTTGGTCGTTTCGGTCTTGCTCGGCCTGCACCTCATGATCGATGACAATGTCTTCTGGCGGCCCACGTATCGCGCGCTCGAGGGGGAAGAATGTCGACTCCAGGGCCTCGACCTGTCAACTCCAGAATACTAAATCATCGCCGTGCGGCTCGCCGCCTCGATAAGTGAGATTTCCCTTCTCATCATCATCGATGTAAACTTCGGCCTCGTCAATATACTTTAAGCCCTTGAGCCCAAGGCGTCTAAGGGTTCGTAGAATCGCAGAGATGCCTTGCTTGGAACGTCGTATTTGTGCAGCTGGTGATTTGTCGAGGGATAGAGACGATGAGCAAGAAAGGGTGTTGAATTACTTCTGAAGATTCGCTTCTGTGAGCTCTATGCTTGAAGGTGATTGCCGCATCGCGAAGAGACAGAGTTGGTGGATAGGCTCCAGGCTCCCGGATCCAGGCGCGGTATCGAGGATGTAGCCTGAGACCTGTTGGGTGTGCGGTTATCACGTACCCTCCTCGCTCTGGGGTCTGCGACTCCTGGCTGCATCAGCTCTAGGGTAGGTATGGTGCAGGGTCCCGAGATTAATGAACCTTTCCGGCTGTAGATGGGAGGAGTATCTTGGCCTTTTCCAGGAGATTGAGATGCAGAGAGAGAGAGCCGCGCCAGAACGAGAGGCTGACGGACACTCTGAAAGAGAGGGCGAGGGTTATGAGAAGAAATCAAGTCATGGCGAGGACGTTGGCCTGCGGTTCGACGGTGAGATGCTAATATTCTCGTCACTAGCGACAACCGGAAGGCGCTTTGGTGGACCAGTAGTAGCGTTGCTTGCAATCGGCAGCAGGTGACAGGGAAGCGAGTGATGAGGATGACAACATTATTCAGTCCAGCCCCAACTCAGTCACGCTGAAGCGATACGCGCGGCTTGCACATCCGGTGCGAAATTGCAACACGGCGTCCAATGTCCGGCCCAGAGTCACACAAACACCGCCATAAGCTCGGCTAGTCGACGGGAAGAGTAAGAGTGAAATAGTGAGGCTGGTGGCGACGGAAATACTATTAATCCGACCAGAAACCCGTGAGTCCGCCAATGAAACTGTGGCAGCTTCAATGCTTCGTCCCGCTGGTCGTGCGTTCCCTTCTCCACCCTCAACGACTATGTTCATCGATAATTGCGCATACCGACAATTGCGCATACCGACACCTGGCAGGCCCATGTCACTAGAGGCTGTTTTACTCAATTGGAGCCATGGGCAATGCCCACCTACGTCAACGGAGACCCCGATTGTACGAATTGTACAAACAGTTCACCCATGGCGGCGACTACTGGCGAGACCGATATCTCCTTGAGCACTGGGACCAGTGCGTTCAGCCTGTCGTGTACCGAAACGACGTCCATCATGGCTATAAGCTTCTGAGAAGGCTAGGGGACTGGTGCTGGCTGACACGAGATCCTCGTACGGGGTACGATCACGTCGCCTTTTCGGGCTGCCTCGATGAGCCGGGATGACTGACTGCGCCAGAGCCTTTCAAACTGTCAAGTTTCTTCCTCGAGGGGGGGACAACGAGCTCGAGATGTCCAAGTTTATACGGAGTAATTGCCGCAGCCCATTCGTCTCCATCACCAACGATCATTTTTCAGTTCCGCACCACCTGTCCACGTCTCCAGACCCTAGGTTCAAGAACATCACGTTTGACGCTATCGTGTATCCAACAACTGGATCCAGTCTCAGCCGAATATTCTCGAAGTTTGAATATAACGAATCCCCTGATTTGCCGCTGAGCATAGAGCGGCGGGAGAGTTGCATTCGCCAGGTCGTCTGCGGTATGTCCGAGCTTCATAATATCGGCGTGGTGCACGGAGGTTAGTTATGTGGTGTATTTGCTCAGGCCCACGAGCTCTTACTTATCGAACTGCATACTAGATCTCCATCCCGGGAACGTTGCCCTTGCGCAGCCTAGCAAAGAACATATTGAGCAATTCCTTGCCCGATCACCGCTAGAGCACGATATCCGGCGGAAGAATGGCTTTCCACCGCCGCCCCATCTCCCTCAAAGAGTCTCCGAGCCCGAGGATATAGGTTTCGGGCCTGGCGATATTAAGATAATTGACTTCGGTCATTCGTTTATGCCGGTCGATGGCGAGTTCTATAATTCGAACGACTTTCCCTCAGGTACCCTACGGCCACCCGAACTCCTAGGCAGAGACAAGAGGACGAATCAGCCATTCAAGGCCGATAGCTGGTATCTGGGCCAGTTGGTACGATCTACATTGCGCTCCGTCCTTACTTCCCTAACGATATCTAGATCTACTTCGTCCTGACGGATGGGTGGCCTATTTTCCGACGACCTCTAGTATACACTACCGATGATCTTGTAAACGAGTACAACATCCGTCTGGCCAAATTAAAAAACGGGCACGATGCTTTAATTAATGAGCTACCCGAGGATATTAGGAGTCGGTTCGCGCCTCTTATCCTGGCACTACTCGAAACAGACCCGGACAGGAGGCTGCTAATTCGGGATATTACTCAAGATGAGCGCCTCATGGACGCCAAACCTAGGTAAGCGTCAACGAATAGTGGATTCATATCTTCAGGGTTCCAGGTGTGGGGGACACCGTTACTGGTCATCCTCCTCCGATGGCAGACTGAAGGCCATATAGAACACGCCCTTCTCCAGATATATAAAGAATGTGCTATTCATTCCCACAACCCACTTCCTCCGCTTAGTCTCAAAACAGACTGACTGGGAGTTCAGGAACTGAACCGGCCGATGACTTGACGAATCCAACCATGGGATAACTATGTCAACAGGCAAATCTCTGGCCCAGTACTCGTTGCCTGTGAATCGACCTCTGCCTTGGAACGTGAACATGACAGATTCGCCATCAATGCGTTCCCAGCTTTGCCAGCTAGTACGCACCTCATGGCCGTCCCTCGTCAGAAACCATACCGGCTTTTCCATATCTTTGCCAAATTGAGCGAACGGCTCTACCCATTCTTGGTGTGCTGGGGGAGGCACCGGTGCAATAGACAAGTCCGCCATGTCTGCTTCCAGGTTTGTTGGCTGGGGATTAGGGGAATGAGGCTCTGGCCGCTCATGCCCCAAGAAAATAGCTCGACACGGCTTGTTGAGTATCGGGTGCAGGAATGCAAGGTACGCACCGGGACCTTGTCCAACGGTATAGAACTTGCCCGATTCTAAATATACCACCTCTTGCTTGTCGTTGAGAACGTACCACTGTATAACGCTAGAGTTATTGGCGATACAACCCACGTGCGCTGCGTCGGAGCTATCAGACACGAGAGAAGTCCTAGCTCGCACGGGGTTGGCATAGGAATTTCTCATGTTCGTAGTATCTTGTCGGATGTTGTCCTGGTATACGTCACAGCCTACATAGCATGCGTCCATCGGTTCGGTGCTGGACACATAACTATGCACAGCGATATGCCGTTTCTGTTCCCTCATCTTTTCTGTCGCCGCTGCAACCGTTACGTGGGGCCTGGGATCGGACGGACTCTCGTGAATGCCGGTCCTGCGAGCGTATTAGCCATGTTCCACTGCGGTCCATATGAAGGCGCCGTCGCCGATACTAGGCAAATAAAGTGCTCTGGCCTGTGTACCCACATAATCATTGCGTGCGTCAGAAGCGGAAGCCCGTTCAGGCGCCTTTCCTCGTTGACCTGGAGCATTCCGATGCCAGCAATATACTCCTCGAGCCGGCGATGTGCCATGTCACTTGGCCGGGCTTCGCGTGAGATCCAGTTCAGGACAAATGGCCAGGCACGGGCCACCTGCCGCCTGCTTGATGAGGCCATGATGACTAGAGCAACGAGGATGTGAGATGTGAGGTGATTGGGGATATGATACCTGGTTATAAGGACTATCCAACTCCTCTATAACACTTGCTTCCACCATTGACATTTGCAAGCATTTCTGCCTGCTCACTATTGGCTCGCCGACTACAATGATTGGGTGCGAATGCGCCACGCAGGCTGGCCTCGATTTCAGGCCCCCTTTTACCTCTGCACCAATGGTGGCAGTCAGCCATGATATCCTGTAGGCAGTGAGCCTAAGGAGGTGAATGAGTACAATTGGTCCTCGCTACTCCGTAACGTGCCACCCATCTCAGGCTTATCATGCACGATGCCCTTGCTCGCTCATAGTCGTGGGGAAGAGCAGACACGATGGCCGGCGAGCTCATTGATGGCCGGCGTATGAAGCTCGAGATGGTGTATCGTGGCCAGAGGAGAACCAGGTGCCGAATCTGCCGATGGGGATCCGGAACCTATTACGCCAACGGCCCCCTCCAGCGAAGTATGCAGCATGTACGGCTTGTGCTTGCACGTACAGCGTGAATCAGCTAGAGATGTTGCTCTCGAGGCGCGGAGGCGACCATCGGGGTACTCATCAGGGCGACCAAGACTCTACCATGCGAGGCCACGAGCGCACGATGCCATAGATGCTGCTCCAGAGTCCAGACTCCAGAGTCCCACAGGCAAGGCGACACCACTATGGCTGAACCAATTTCCCGGTTCCTGGCCGAAGGCTCCGCAACAGGCACCGCAACACTCGTCAGGAGTCCAGGACCTTACCAAGGCGTGACACGATGTTCCCACGAGCCTCGGCCTTCAGCTTGTATCCTCTTTGCTTCGCGTTTCGACCAAGCCGCCTCTCTGAAATACTGACGCGCCCTGAAGCGCTGACTGGCCGTTTGCTCATGTGCAGGGAATCCAAGGGAATCAGGGATGACTGGCGGGCGTTGCGGGGGTGGGCAGGGGCACCTCCTGCTCAGTACGCCCTCCTGCTCCGTGCCCCGTCACCGTCGAGTCGTCGACCAACAACCCGTCCAGATTTTGCTTCCGTATTGCTAGTAAGCAACACCTTGCCAGCTGCCGCCTGGAGGAGCCGATGTGAGTCGCGACTCGTGCGTCGTGAGGGGTTCACAATGCACAGGGCGTGCGGTAGACTTGCTCCAGCCGCTCATCCGATGCAGCATCGACACTCCATGCCATTCCTCTTGAAAACAAAAACGTAGACCTTTCATCATCCGAGAAAATACACCTCTCCTGCTATCCCCCCTGCCTCACAACGCCAGTGACCCCTCCAGCAGACGCAGCCATGGCCTCCAAGATCGCCGTCAACACTGACAAAGCGCCCGACCCCCCCCCCCCC
>PKSG01000680.1:11708-29848 GCA_002916505.1 Tolypocladium paradoxum
AGCCATGCCCATGGACGCCAAGACGGGCAAGCTCATCGACGGCGACATCCAGGCGCACACTGTGAGTCTGCGGGCTTGCACATGTCGTTGTTCACAGGCTAGAGGACTGACAATCTCAGCACCAATGCATCAAGAACCTCTCGGCCGTCCTCGAGGCCGCCGGCTCCAGCATCGACAAGGTCGTCAAGGTTAACGTCTTCCTCTCTAACATGGACGACTTTGCCAAGATGAACGAGGTCTACATCACCTACTGGGGCGACATCAAGCCCTGCCGGACGTGAGCTTCCTCTCAGTCCCCGTGGCCAAGAACAGACTACTGACATGCAACACAAACTTCATCTACCAGATGTGGCCGGTAGACGAATCCTCCTTGTGGATGCCAACCTTTGAGACGCGAACCCTTGCTGTCCACTGGCGACAAACAAAGACCAGGAAGGAGAGCCTGATAATGGAGACCCGAAAGGTGCGTATGGGCGTGCAAGACTGGTGGACACAAACTGATGGGCTAACATGCCACAGCCGTGTCTCAAAGCTACAAAGACCCAAATGATCCCTGTCGAGACGACAACGCAGTCCTCGACGGTCGGCAACAAGAAGAAGAAGAAGAAGAAGAAGAAGAAGAAGACGCAGAAAAAGTCGAAGCAAACCGTTGCGGCCGAAAAGGGAACAGGTTGCAACGGAAATCAGGCGCTTCAGAAGGCGCTCAAGGTGCCTGAGAAAAAGAACAAGGACGTAAAGATGTGTTCACCCAAGCATGGTATACAGAGAGTGGCCAAGAAGAAAGGAGCGAAGAAGGGAAAATGCTCCAAGGCTGCTGCCGTTGTCGCTGCCGTTGTCGCTGCCGTGGTAGCCTCTGAGGCTGCGGCTACATGTAAGCAGTCTACTGACAAGGATGGAAAGTCTGGCAAGGCACAGCGAAAGCAGTCTCGGGAGGTGCAATCAAAGAAGGACAAGAGTGAGAATAAGGGGAAGAAGGAAGAGAAAAAGACAAAGGAAGCGGAGAAGAAGGGAGCGAAGGAGAAGGAAGCGAAGAAGAAAGCGAAGAAGAAGAGAGCGAGAAAGAAGGAAGCGAAGAACAAGTAAGCGAAGAAACGAAAGACCAGCTCGGTCAAGGATAATGGAAAGCAACGAGCCAGCTGGGATCAGGAAGAAAAAGGCCACGAAAGCAGAGGGCCAACAGGGGTGCAGCCAGAGAAGAAGGGGCCAAGGATGCCAAAGCTCGATGGAGTGAGGAATCCGGAGACATAGAGACGATGTCAGTGTAGGATTAGGGCTGTTGTTTTGCTGAAAGACAACTTGTACAATGAGTCTTGGAGTCTTGGAGTGAGTGGAATGACCCATCAGACATAAGACAAGTATGTGAGCCATGGGCATTCTATCCAGGTGTTAGTCACGGGGAGTAACGCCTTACTGCGTCACCTCGCACGCTCCCTCGTCCTTTGTCCCTAAATACGCGAGCCAGTCCTCGACGGAACTGGCCAACCGCTCCCCAAGCGCTGTGTCCACCACGCCGACCTGCCAGCAAAAGTCGAGGCACAACTTCCCGCCCTTGACCGCAATCGGGCAGACACCGATCGCCGGCCCAGTCACCTGAGCGCTTGTCGAAAAGGACGCACGCTCGACGCTCCAAGCGCCAGCGTCCTTCTCGGCCCCGTCGACGTTTGCCGCTCCGTCGAGCACCCCCAGGTTCGTCACGACCCAGGACAAGTGCCGCGGCTTCTTGGCGTCGCTCTTGTTGTGCTCCCGCCAGTCGGGCACGAGGCACATCAGGCCGACCGGGTTGTCCTTGACGCCGAGGTCCACGGCCTTGCGGATCTCATGGCGCGCCGTCGTCGCAGAGGACCAAATCACCTCGGCGAGCGTCGACCGGCCGTCGGTTTCGGCAGAGGCCCTCTGTATCTGGTTCCGGACGTATGCGACCAGGTCCACGTCGAACTCGTGGTCCGTGACAGACACGATGTTGGCCATGGTCTCGGCGGGCTGGAGCTTGGGGTACTCTGGCGGCGAGGGTGGTGTAAACGCGCGCATGTTTATTGGTGTCCGGCCGACGAAACCGGGGGCTTGCTGCTGCAGCAGCTGCGAGGCCATGGATACTAGGATTATGCCATGGAGCAGGCCCGTGAGCGTCGTCTTGTGCCTGCGGCAGGCGATGAGCACCATCTGCAGTGTGCTGTCCGCGACGGTGATGCGGCGAAGCTCAGTCTTGCACGGTCCTGCCCGAATCGGCGCCCACATTGCCTGAGTCTCTTGGTGCTTCGAGGGCTTCAGCATGTTGTATATGGTCGAGACGGCGAGTCCTATGGAGAAGGGATACTTGACCATCTTCTCCATCGGCGGGGGAAAGTTGTGCGCCGAGCCAGACACCTTCAATACACGGTTCTTCAGTAGTGCTTCGTCGTCGGTGCCCTTTGGGGCATTAAGGTGCTGCAGCAGCGTCTCGTGGAATATCTTGCCGCTCATGCCGTCCGCGATGGCGTGGTGCCAGACAAACATGACCTCCAGCGTCCTCGCCCCGTCCCGTCGCACCAGGGCAATGTTCCACGAGGGACGGGTCTCCAGGTCGGAATACTTGCCATCAATGAGGCGATTTAGGATGGCCCTGGAGTTTGTGTCATAATCTTGAGGTGCGCCGACGACATGCCACTCGACTTGCTGGCCGAGGTCGACGGTATCCAGCTCAATGAAGGCGGGCTTCCTCGAATCTTCCCGGAGGATGCCGACCCGCAGCACGGGATGCTGGCGAACTGTGCGCGCGATGGCCAGGTCGAGTGTCTGCTGAAGCTCGTCACGGCGGGCGACGGCTGCGAGATGCTCGGGCACGACGTAGTGGCAGGCGACGCCGGTGCCGGCGTATTGGTCCAACGCATGGAGCGCTGCGTGAAGTAGCTCACTGGCAGCACGTTAGGGCGATGGCGAGGCCGCAAGAGGCAGAGCGGGTGTACTGACATATTTCCAAGCTTGCGGATAACTCGTGGCTTTTGCGGACCGGTCGCTGCCTGATGGGAACTGTTCGTAGCCGCCATGACGCGATGGCTGAGTCTCTCTCCGTCTCTGTCAGTTTAGGCAACCTCTGGCGAGCTCTTGTCTAGTGGAATTGAAGCGGAGCCGAAGAGGCCAATAATTGAGTTCTCGGATATAGATGGCTCTTTGTATCCAGCCTCGTGGCGTCAGCAATGGCAAGGCCCGATTCACGACGGTCTGCTTGCTGCAGCCGGTGTAGAGGACAGATTGACTGCGGGACCATCAAAGACAAGACTTGCAAGCGACCAACATTGCCACTCCGCGCAGGGAGCTGTTCTGTATAAGAGGCCTCAACCGTCTAGCTTGCTGCTGCCTTGTGCTTATGTCTGTCGGATCGCGCTGACCATCAAGATCCATGGCAGCGTGGCAGTGACAAGTTTCTCGGAAAGTGCCCTCCTCGGATTCGGCAGCACAGCTGCAGGTGGCGGCAGGCCCAGGGGGTGGCAGAGCAAACACGGAGACGCTGCGGCACTGGTCTTCGGGCATGTCTGGACCAAGGAATAAGTTAATAATGTCGGTAGGGCTGCGGCTGCCTGGGATGTAAAATGGCGGGATATTTCCGTTTGAGGCCTTTCAATCGATTCAGCCAGGTTGAACAACGCGGTTGTATAATACGAAGTAGCAAGGGTACTGAGTCGCACACAACTCCACTTCTCCCGTCGGCCCGCCTAAGTATCGTCAAGTTCCAAGTTCTTGAACCAAACGAATGAAACCCACGAATCCACGATACTTCAACGGCGGCCCCACGCCCTGGTTTGGACCGCCACTCGGCACTTGTGTCAAGTGTGGATGGGATAACCTCAAGAATGGTAATACCGCAGAAGGTAGTTTGAAGTGTACAGCGACCACCAATTGGATCATCTGTCAAACTTCTGTGCTAACTGGAAGATAACATTAAAGACGACCTCGTATGGATATCAAGTCCCCGATGTTACGAGACATGCTAGTAGGCGACTTGTTGCAGAGCATTGGCACTCGACGCATTCCGCGCTGTGGTACAAGGTACACCAACCGAGAAGGCCGCCGCCCAGCGAGCCTGCAGCGACAGGCTGGTCGAGCACGACGATACTGCCTGGCGATCCCCACGGCATGTCCGACATGGTCACTGTCGAGACCGCTGAAGGCGGCGGCCACAACAGCGCTTTCTCGCTTTAACCTGTAAAATAGAGACTTTGGGTTCACTAATCATGTCCAATCGACCTTGACGCCGCTCGACGCCACATTCTTGCATCCCAGAAGCCTCTCATTCATCACAGCACGATCTAGATGCCTCCCCGTAACTGCCAGTGGGGTACCGTAGGTGGCACCTGTGCAACGTCACACCGATCAGAGACGTCCCTTGGGCAGCGAGTATGAAAAGGCATCCTTCTCCTCCAACCGACTTCATCACACCTACACACATCAACCGTTGACATCATCATGGAGTCGTCTACGTTCCGCTTCTCGGCCGATGCCAACACCGACATCTGGAAGAAACCCCCCTCGCACGACGTCTTTACCGGTGCGGCCCCTCACAGCATCCATGCTCACTCTCCATCTCGACAAAACAACAGCTAATCAACAGCCCAGCCCCCTACCGCACCCACTCCAGAAACCCCACGGCCAGCTTCCTCTCCGCAGCCCTCTCCTTCACCGCCACCTACACCCTCCAGTTCGACCAGGCCGGCATCCTCCTCGTCTTCCGCAACACCACGTCCGACACCCCCGCCTCCCGCAAGTGGATCAAGGCCGGCATCGAGCTCTTCGACGACGCGCCGCGCCTCTCCACCGTCTGCTGCGACGCCTGGGCCGACTGGAGCGTCGCCCCCGCCCCCGCCGCCGACGACGTCCGCCGCGGCAGCGCGAGCGTCACCGTCAGCGTCGAGCGCGAGGATGGCGCCACGGGCTCCTCGCTCTGGATCCACCACGTCGGCGACGCCGGGCGCAAGACGCCCATGCGCGAGGTTTGCTGGCCGTTTGGCGACGCCGCGGCCGAGGGCTGGGAGCTCGAGGTTGCCGCGGCGATTGCGCGCCCGGCCAAGGACACGGCCGACAAGCTCGAGGCCAGCTTTGACAACTTTGTCGTCAAGTGGAAGGACGACTAGCCTGGTGCCGACAACTTTGTCGTCGAGTCAAAGGACAACTAACCCGTGCCCTGGTGCGCTTCCATAGCAGTTACCGCGTTTCACACAGTTCATGTCAGTCTCACACATCACGCACACATCACAGTGACGAGACAGTGAGGTGACCGGCTCTCATTACCTCACCCCGACGGTGCTCACGCCAGGGAGGATCGCTCGCGACCCTATATATACACCACCATCAAGATCATGTATCCATCATTCCTCGGCCTCTCGCCCCCCAGGACCATGCAGGGTCTTCTTCCCTCCCAAACAAAGGAGAAGAAACTTGTTAGTCAAGTCGGCAATCTTACCAAAAAGATGCCATAAGTGCGCTTAGAGAAGAGATAAAAGCAGCCTGCGGAAGGGGACAGCACGCCCAGCCTGTGAGCGCGTCTCCTCCCAACAATCTGCCCATCTTCCCGAATGGAGAGTTTCCTTTTCTCTTCTTCACACGCGTCCATGGTCTATGCCAAACGCCAGCCCGTAGACATTGCAAGTACAAGAGAGAGAAATAAGCACCGAAACAGTCCATCCACATATTCTGAAATCAGGGCCGTGGTATGTCAATCTGGGCCCCAAGAGACGTGAAGAGGCAGACCATACGTAAAGCCATCGCTTCCCACTTCCATTCTGATGCCGTAAGAACTTGAATCAGCAAAAAAGCAACATCATGTTCCAGTAAAACGCCAGAGAAAATGTCCCAGGCGCCGCCGTGTGTGGGTATCGAGTAGAGATTCGCGACAAGGCGGAGCGAAAAACAAACCAACAAGGTAAATGGCACAAAAAGGTCGAGCAGAGGACCGCGGGCCGTGTACGGCGGGATTAAATCCTCTCAGCTCATGTACTCATCAAACTTTAGCCAGCCACCTCGCGAGAAGCAGAGGAGAACAAACTCCCAGATGGAAGACGCCAATCTGATGAGGGAGCATGAAAAGCAACCCAACGCCGTCCGGTGTCCCAAGTCCCCGTGGAATCGCCCGTCTTCTGTCCCTTTTTTTTTTTGGTGGTTTTTCGTTTTCGTCCGACCTCGTCCTCCAAACAATGCCTCACGCGGGGCGCATCCGGGTACCTGAGTTGTGTCGGTGCGCACGGCAACGACGTCCCGCCTCAGACGGTCCTCGGCGTGCGAGCGTTGGACGCGTCGATGACGTCGTCGAGGTGGTTGCACATGGCGACAAACAGGTCGAAGAACAGCTTGCTGCCTCCCGCCTCCATCTCAGCCTGCATGGTCCCGCTCCGCTTGAACGTCTTGCGGCAGCGGATGATCAGGGCGAGGTAATGAGCGCGCAGGCGGCTGTCCGAGTCGGGCGTGTGGGCGTAGGCGTACTGGGCGGACCGCAGGATGGTGCCGACGTCGATGCCGGCCTGCAGCCCCTGCTTGCGCAGGGCCAGACGCTTGAGCTCCTCGAGGCCGTAGCGGTCCGCGGCGCAGTAGACGACCGTGTCGCGGAGCACGTCGGCCCCCACGCTGGAGAGGAAGACGGTCGGCTCGGACGACGAGGGGATGCCTGCGCGGCCACCTCCGGTTTCGGGGTTTGGGGATGTGTGAGGCGTCCGCGCGCGGTCCTCGAGCTCCCAAGAGTTGCGGTGTCTGTTGTGCAGCAGACGCGGGTAGTAGTCGCCCTTGTAGAGGTACTCGAGGATGGCGGAGAAGACCTCGGGTTCTTCGTCGGGGAGGGAGATCCTCCTGCTCTGCGCATCGGGGAAGTTGGCCCGGCAGGCCGCGTCGAAAAACGGCGACTGGCGGAGCACGTCCTCGTGCGCTGCAAAGAGCCGGCCGTCGCGGCCGACGGTGAGCGTCACGATGGGCGAGGGCGCGGCGGCGCCAGATTGCTGGGCGGTCGCGGCGTCCTTCTCGGTGAGCGATCTCTGCAGTTTCGACAGCTTCGTGGGATCCCGGACGGAGCCCTGCTTCTTTAGTCTCGCAGACTTGTCGACGCGCTTCGGGTCCTGCGACCGGAACGAGCGCTTGAACATGGCTGCGGTGTCTTGTCGACCGACAGCAGAAGCGACTGGGCCTTTGGTAACTGAAGAACGACTTCGTACGAGACGCGCAACGGCGGCGAGAGGAGACAAGCAACGGCCGATGAAGAGCGTGCCTGTCTGCTGGTCCCTCGCGGTTGCGTGATGGTTGGCTAGAGAGCGACGAAAAGAGCGAGGAGGGTTGGGGGGTTGAAAGAGTGTGTGACGCACAAAGGATTGACTGGGGCCCGGGCAGAAGATTATATCTCCTTGCGACAAGACGATATAACCTCGTGAAAGCTTTGCGACCCTTTGGTTGTGTGTGGGGAGGAAGAGGAGGAAGAGGAGGAAGGGAGGAGCTCGAGAGACGTGACTCTTTTGTAGGCCCCAGGCAACCTGGACGCGGGGTCCCAGCCACTGGGGTACCTGCTCGCCTCACTCACTCCCCTGAACACACCACACTCCATCACGACGAGGCATCGCTGTCGACGCGACGCTGAAATGCGACCTGCTGATGGCTTCAGCGTCGCCAGCGCGCATTGGCGCTGCACACGTTCCATCCGTGCCCGATTGGCGAGGCGGCCACGTGAGACGTCGACGATGCGTCGCATGCCGCGCTCGTCGCGGCCAGCGGTCCGTGGATGCCCAACCTGGGGGACAGCACATCCAGCTCCGTCACGCCACCGCACACAATCGATGTCGCCTCCGAGAGAGCTTCCAGGGCCGTTGGGTGAAGACTCGACTCCTGCAGGTATCCGTACCTAGGTACGTAGCCACGCCAGACAGGCCCTGCAAGCAGGCATCAGTGCGCTGCGTCAATGCATCCTCCGTGTGCCTGGGGGCCGGCTACCCAAGGGAGGGATCGCGATATCCACGCCAACCACTGATTGGTGCGGGCTCCAGAGTCAGACCCAGGCGGGAACAAGCGAGGTGGTGTGGGCTGGTGGAGGAGTGGAGGCATCTTCAGCCACCTGCCGCTGCAACAGGCCACACACCATACGCACAGCGGCACCTTGGCTGAAGACAAAGCTCTAGGGGCGTCTATTCATGTACATGGGCTTTCCAGGGCCATTAGCAGGTGCGGTTCTAGGTGTGGTAACAATACTCCAACACTTTCTCTTCTCGACACGCCGATTCCCCTGTCACAATATGCCAACTCATCCCCAAATCATCATCACCCGCCCTCACCCGTCGTTGCCCGTACGGACAAAGTGGTTCACAAACATGTCACCCGCTCAAGAGTCGAGCGCCTCTTGTGCAGCGCCGCCGCCGCGAGACTCGGTGAGGCCCTGGCGGATGCCCATGAACCCGAGCATCGTCGTGTACACTAACGAGCTCCAAGTCAGCCAACCGGCAACATGCTGAAATGGAAGCGCAAGGTGGCTCACTTATTGGCGCCAACATGACAAAGCCCATGCAGTACGCAGTCACGGCTTCCTTGCTACCAACCTCGGCCTCGTCGAGCCAGAAAAAGGGCCACGAGCCCGTCACCGCCTTTCCAAAGGCAGCCCAGGCGAGGTACAGAAGGCAGTTGAACATGAGGCCGAAAAAGTGGCATCCAAGAGCCTAGAGAACTGTCAGCGGCATTCAGCGTGGAGACAGGGCCGGGGCCTCGTACAAGAGGCGGCTTGATGCTGTTGAAGAGCAGCATCTCCAGAACCATGATGACCGCTGCAACTCCGTGCAAGCTAACAACGACAAAGATCAAGAACCACCCTTCGCCAAAGAGGTCGCTGACTGCTCAAGCGTGTCAGCTATGCCTGCATCAAGTGTCGGGGCAAGACCATACAAGGAGCATCGGGGATCGACGCCAAGGTCGAGGCGTTTGCAGTCAAGATAGAGGTAGTCAGAAAGTCTGTGCCCGTCGCCGCAGCGGCTGCCAGCAGCGCGTCACCACCATCCGCAGCCTCGTGCTGTCGCGTGACGAACCAGTAGATGGTCGAGTTCATAAAGGAAAAGACGACGCACGTCGAGTAGAACATGGTAAAGTAAAACTGCTTGCGCAGACTGGCCATGTTGCGGGGCAGAGACATGGCCTTGATGATCCAAGCCTCGAGGCCGCCTTCATTGTCGTCGGGGTCGGGATAGTACAAGTGGGTAAAAGTCCAGCACTGCGAGCAAAGAGACATATCAGCAGCGATGGCCAGGTTGATGCTATGTTGGGGGGAGCTCACAAAGGCGACGAGATGGTACACAAACACCAAGACTTGGCTGATCAAGCTAAAGTCGAAGAGGTGGTGGGCAAGGGGCTTGTCCGACTCCTCGGTGAGCTTGTAGTGCGCGATCATGGCGCTCGTCGCAGTGAGGTAGGCGAGGACAATTCCTCGGAGGATCACAAGGACGTCCTGCGGGATGCAGCGCCATGGCGAATGGCTGGCTCTGAGAAACACGGGCTGTTGGACACGTCTCGTCAGCCAGGCAAGCCCTCACGCATATGGGAGACGTCCACTTACATGGTCCTGCATCACATGCGGCCCGGGAAGGCCCCCGGCGCCAGCGAGAAGAGGAGTCGACGACATGTTGCGGTCACGAGCACGAGTGAGGGAGTCGTCGATGCGAAGAAGCTGGTTGTCGGGGATGGAGGATGCGAGCGAGCTCAGTAACGATGTCCAAGCCAAAAATGGGCCAGCGGGAGGCGGAGCTGACGGACTGGATGTGGGCGAAGCGGGGAGATGAAGACGGCGGAGAGGTCAAGGGGGAAAGGAGGAAGAGAGCAGAGTTGGAGCACGGGCGGAGAGAAGTCAGAGGTCTCCGGGAGTGGCAGACGGGCAGGAGGCCGCGTGGAGAGCAAGGGAAGGAGTCGCTCGACGTCTTGGCTCCGGTGCCATCGCTTGAGGTGCTCCTAACAGGAAGACTGTGGCGACGCTTGGGATTCCGCTGCCGTGTTCCTTGGGCTGCCACGCCTGCATCGCGAGCCTTGGGGAGTATAGCCATCTGCTGCTACTAGACCTGTTGCTGCAGTCTCGTAACTCCCGTATCGTACCCCGTCGAGCAACTACCTTACTCGTTCTTCGCCCTGCTCGCAGCGCCCTCCTTCTGCATGCCCCCGCAGCCCGTCACCTTGCCCGCCACCTCCTCGACCCTGCCGTAGCCCTGCGCCGGGTCCCGCTGCTCTCCTGCCTGTTGCATCGTGGCCAAGCCTGCGGCCTTGTCCTGCTCGCCCGACGCCTTCCACGGCTGCGAGCTCGTGACGCTGCCGATGGCCGACTGCGGATGGGCTTGTCAGCGGCTGCCCGGCAGGGGCACAGGGGCGTGAGTGCACACGTACCTCGGCTGCGCCTTTGACGTATTGGACGTGGCCGCCCACGAGGCTGGGCTGCTGCGACTGGTTGCCGTCGGACATGTTGTGGACTCGTAGGTTGTTGATGGAGGAGGGACTGCAGGGTAGGTGATGCGTCTGGTGGAACGGATTGTGGGGATGGGCTCAAGATCTGGGTGATGGAGATGGCATGTTGAATCGGGGCTGCGACGGGCCAGCCTCTACCTACTTGTAAACGCCTGCACCGGCGTCGACGGCGATGACGGAGACATTGTCTCGTGCTCAATCTCCATGACATCACCTCAGACAGCAGCCGTTGCGCTGACCTGGAACTGTGGCTGGAGGTGGGGCGCAGCAAATCCGCCGGGCTAGTCCGTGCGCTACTTATTGTTCCGAGAGCCACCATGTCCAGTTCTCCAAACGCCAGCTTGCCTGTCGCGACAACATCCGCCAGGTCGCTCCAGTCCACCACCGCAGCACAACGCTGCTCGACGACCGACTCCTCGACCTGTCCCACCCCCGCTCCCCCGGATACAACAAGCAGCCAGTCGCCATGTTGTCGAGCCTGCAGAACCCGCGGCAGGCGGCCGCGCAGCTCATGAACTTTGCGCTCATCCTGTCCACGGCCTTTATGGTACGTTGCGGCGAGCGCATGCCGCACCACCTTCACGCTGCGAGACACAAAGCCGTGCTGACTCCTGCGGCGACAGATGTGGAAGGGCCTCTCCGTGGCCACCGACTCGCCGTCCCCGATCGTCGTCGTCCTCTCCGGGTCCATGGAGCCCGCCTTCCAGCGCGGCGACCTGCTCCTCCTCTGGAACCGCAACGTGCGGGAGGAGACGGCCGTCGGCGAGGTGGTCGTGTACAACGTCAAGGGCAAGGACATCCCCATTGTGCACCGCGTGGTGCGCAAGTTTGGCACGGGGTGCGTGTTTCCGTCCCGCGGCTGGTGCGCACGACTGACACTCCCGCAGGGCCAAGGCCAAGCTGCTCACCAAGGGCGACAACAACGCGGCCGACGACACGGACCTGTACGCGCGCGGGCAGGACTACCTGGAGCGCGAGGACATCATCGGCAGCGTCGTCGGCTACGTGCCGTTTGTGGGGTACGTGACGATTATGCTGTCGGAGCACCCGTGGCTCAAGACGGTCATGCTGGGCCTCATGGGCGTGCTGGTGGTAATACAGCGGGAGTGAGGGCGGGACAAGGGAGACAGGCTACAGCTACCTACCTACATGGCAATCGGAGTTGGGCCACGGCCATTTTGGATTGATGCTATGGTGCTTCATATCGGGTTCCAAGACCTGGAGTCGGAGATGCATCTGCCGGGTCTTTGTGCCGGATCTCGCCTTGGCGTGGCACTCGTCGGTGAAAACGAGACAACACCTCGGGCTACAGCAACCTGGATCTAAATACTGGCTCCGGCCTCCAGGCGTAGGGCCGCCAATGAGTGCAGGGCAGGCTGCTACCCCCCTGAAGCCCACGTCGCGCACGAGCCGCCTCTACTCCACCACATCGTCCCATTTGGAAGTCGCCGACGGGAGCACAACGTCTTCAGCGGAAGGACATCTCATTTCGTTTTCACTGTTGTGCGACCCATTCATTACTCGCGTTGCTCCGTCACTCGCTCGCTGGCACGTCTCCCTGCCTTTCGTTTTTCTTCCTTTGTCCATCGAGTCACTCGTTTTCGCGTTTACGCTCTTGCTCTGCGCATCTCTGCGCGCGCACGAACCACATCAGCACGACCGAATCCTGTCCATATTATAGCGAGCGAACTCATCGAGAGGCTCCTGTGCTGCGAATCCACCGCCATGGCGCCCGAGACGTCGACCCAGGCCGAATCGCGCACCGAGCCCCAGACCACGACGACGATGCAGCCCCAGGACAACTCGCTGCCGACGCCGCCGCCCGGGGCCTGGCAGACGCAGCGCGACAGCAGCAGCCCCCTCCAGCCAGCCCAGCCCTACATGCTCTACCCGGCGTCGTACGGCGCGCCCTTTATCCCGTACAGCGAGAATCGAGAGCAGCGGGCCTTCCAACAGCACCAGCTGAACCCACATCAGTTCGCGACGCTGCAGCGCCCAGTGGTGCCTGAGCGCAAGGCCTGGCGCATCACCAAAGACGTCCTCCACGTCCTCTCCGTCGTCCTCTCCATCGTGGGCCTGGGCTTCGGCTTTTCTCTGCTGAGCTACGGACCCAGGTTTGACGGCGCCGTCGGCGCCATTGCGGGCTGTCCTATTGTACGTCCACCTACCTCGCTGTTCCTGGCATCCTTCACGCGATGCTAATATGACACCCGGCTTAGTTTGTAATTGCCCTCGTCTGGAGTGTGGCCGAGGAAATCACCCGCTGGGTGCGCAACTGGGGCCATGGCATTCACCCGGGTGCCCACGTCGGCGTCTCCCTGTTCCTGTGGCTCTGTTGCGCAGTCGTCGGCAGTCTTATGTCGGCCTTTGTTGGCCTGTCCGACTTCGACTGCTACTACGACAGCTACGACAGCAGCTACTACGGTTCCTCTTCCAAGTGCGCGACCTCCTATGGTGGCAGCCGGGGCCGCTTCCTCGCCGTTGTCATCTTGCTGCTGGTGCTCTGGCTCGTGCACTTCATCATCTTTGTCGGCGCGTGCATCGACACCGCCAAGCGCAACGCCGCCAATTCGAAGCCCATCATGGTCGCCGCCCAGCCGCCGTACTGGGGGCCCATGCTCCAGCAAGGGTGGCAGCAGCCGATGACCCAGCAAGTCTACCCGCCTCAGCAGTCGTACTACCAGCAGTTCCAGGGCATGCCCGTCCAGCCGCACACGACGAGCCCGCGCGCCGTGTCGGGAGAGGGTCAAGGCAGTCGCAGAGGAACGCAGCCCGAGATTGCCCAGCTGTCGACCCCGGCGGACCACGGCGTCCGTGAGTTTTACACCCCGGCCGGCTCAAGTTCTGCGCCATGAGGGGAGACGGAAGAAGTTTCTTGTTTAAAATATATTGGCAGTTTGATGACAACAAGTGGAATCTGCATAACGGCTATTTGGGCATCGAGATTCGAGGCATGTGCTGAGCATTTGCCTTGGCATAGACGGGCATCACGAGCGTTGACTTGCATACCACAGAATCTATACCCCATACACACCTCCACATAGGTATTAATAACGTTAAGGACGGCATCTTAATATGAATGGCACATACTACCTATGAAGTCTGTAGCTTCCTGGGTGCGAAGCTTCCAACGCTGAGGCCGCATTCCCGAAACGGGGGCACTTCAGGCGGCGCCTTGGTCAACCTTGATCCGATCTACCTGCATTGGAGTCATTGGCCACGCCTCAAGATCCATTCTTATGTACCTTATTAGCCCGTTGTTCGTCTCTCGGTTTGTGTCCCTCTCATACTTGTAAGCTATAGCCGACGTATATCCCATCCCTGGTCTGACGCACCAACCAACCGCTCATCTCTACCGTCTCAGGCCAAGTAAGAGCAGGAAATGGCTTGAAAAAGAAGCATGAAGGTGCAAGGTCGACCGGGGAAACGCGCCTTGTAGCACGGTGACAGATGAGACTACCAAGCAGGCCAAAAGCGAGTCGAAGTTCTGCCAGTCTCTTGTTCATGTCCGATGTACCCGACGCAAGCTGTGACAACGTCGGCCTGTTCCTAGACAGCAATATCGCATGGCTGCAGCGCACTTGACTTGTAGAACACGATTGCCGCATGTACAGGCTGTCCTGCATAGAGGGTATCTTGAATCGGTGTTGCGCGTAAAACAGGACGGTTTTGGGGACGGACACGTGCCTCGAGGCAGCGGGCTCGGTAGAGACACGGCCGTTTGAGAGTCCCTTTACCAGGCTACCCGTGCCGCCGCTTTATTGCGAGATGATTCATTCTTTTCCGCCTGTCTCCACACTGCAAAGACATTGTCTCAGTCGTCTCTAACTAATGACTTGCGCTGATTGGGCAGGTTGCGTGTACTCGTATGCAGTGTTGCTCGTCAAGAGTGCCGTGCCCCATGTGGTTCGTGCTGAGCAGGTCTTGACAGCGGCCGTCTCCTAGGGATCAATCTTTAACCGACTACGGAGAACGACTGGCCTCAGTCGAGCCCGATCCCGAATCCCGATATCTTGCACTTTGGAGTCAGAGCCAAGGTTGAGGTGCTTGGGGTCCAACTGGACTCGGTGATTAATCTGGAACGATCCTATCTTACCGATTTGGATACATGTCCAATTCAACACTTGATTCGCTTCGTGGATGGCCATCCGGTCGAGGCCTGCGCAAACGGGATCCGTGATCCTCACTCATCACTCATGTATAGAATACGGGTAGCATACCCTCTTCCGGTGTGCAGGCATAGTGTAGGCTCAACCGCTTGATACAACGCTGCAGCTTGCATTGACAAGAGCTGGGTATTGTGCTTGATTATGCTTGCCAAGGATGCCGCCATGTTCCTCCATTTGCAACCCAACCTCTACAACACGAGTGAAGTGTCCGACCCATTCGATCCTACATCCTGCCCAGAATTTTGCCCAGAGCAACAAGCCCTTTACTCCGACCGATTCAACGTGCCTAATCGGTGCCGCTGACATTGACAACTACGTACTGGCCTGCGTTTGGTTCTGTGTGCATGAAGTTGGGGGCAACGGGTTCCACGAACTGCTCAGCCGGATGAAAGTTACCGAAGACTGCTTGGCATGGCTCTGTGCCTCTGGTCCGCTACCGTGTTGTTGATGAGAGGCTGGCAAGTTAAGGGAGGACAATTGATCACAGATCCATTGGACCCCTTTCAGCACCTCGCCAACTCCAAGGGTTCTGCAGAACCAGATGGACAACCTACTTGAGAATTACATAGTGAGGGTTGAAGTCAGGTTCCTGGGTATGCTCCAGAAGACATTGGAGAAACGTCGGACAGAAAACTGCAACGAAGCTTTTGCGCCGACTCTCGTGTTCTTGAGGATCATTGACAAGGCCACCTGGAGGCTGATGCATTGGCTACGGCACAAGGAAAACGTAATGTTACTCATACTCTCCTAGTTCGCCGGCGTAGCTGATGGTTATAGGCGTATAAATGGCGACATCCCGATAGTGCAAGAACACTCATTGGACGAAACATTTTCTGCGTCAACTGCGTCATTGCGACGTTGCATCTCGCGACGGCCGTGCCTGTCGAACTACAGCCCTGCGTACCAGCTGTCGAAGCCACGGACAACGCGATTCAATACGATGAGACGAATGACCTGAGTGTAGACGGTTGTTTTGCCAGGCTTGCTTTCAGAAAGAAAGAGTTTGCAACTATCAATTGGTCTACTAGCCTAGGCTTGTAAAGCGGAAATGCTTCAGATCTGCTCATAATGCTGCAGAATGGCTTTAATGCACTCTATACACTTGTCTTGCACCTCCTCGACCTGTCCTTCGCTATCAACCGTGAAGAATGGTTGCTCCCGTTCGCGTTCGCGCAACTTATCCAGAATCGGCCGGGACCTCGTGGAGAAAGCCTCGATCCTTTTGCAAATGTTCTTCGGGTCGTCATCCGTCCGACCGGAAGACTTGGCACGTTCCTGCAAACGCCTGTCCAATGTTTCGTCGCTCGCAATCAAAGATACTGTCCCGTACTTCTCTGATACCTGCACTTGTCAGAAAACGTCGCGACTAGGCGTTGGTAGTACGCTACCTCATTCTCAAAGAACTTGAGCTGTTGTTCGCTTAGAGGGAAGCCATCGAGCAGTACAACCTCGTGAGGCTGGTGCTGAATGGTCGCTTGCACAAGTTCCGTGATCAATATCGGTGGGACCGGTATAGACTTTTCAAAACTCTGGGTGATGAAGTCTCGGAAGGGCGAGCCTGGTCGGGCTTGTTCGTTCCTTAACAATTCCCCGGCAGACACATGAGTAGCTCCAAGGGCAGCCGCTGCCTTGCTGCACTGCGTGCCTTTTCCCACGCCTGGGCCACCTGCTCGGATTCAGTAACGTTGGTCAAGTGCAGTCTAGGGGCAGTTTACCTATGACGAAGATGAACTTCTGGGATCTCTGCTCCCAAGTCGTCCACTTGCGCAGCACATCTCGGGCTGCCACATGCATATGAGAGTGTATGATGAGCCCCGCATCGTTTTTGAAGTCGGATAGGTCGAGGCGAGGATATCGCCGCGCGTATTCGAAAGCCCGATCCAGCCGTTGAAGCTTGTCAGCGTCGTGTACAAGATTCGCGGCCTCGGTTTGATTCTCCTCGTATTCCTGCCAAAGCTCCATGAACCTACCGCCGGCCTGAGGGTCAATGGATTTGAGGAACTGGTAAGCAAGCTCCTCCCGCGAAAGCTTGCTTTCTTTGGAAACCTTATCCGCGGGTAAAATGTCCCCGGTAACGGCTTCGGCCACATCGTGGGCTGCCGCCAGCTCGGTGGCCTTGGCCCGTAGCGCCTGTGAAGGATTAGCTGGGTTCCCTGTCATGACTCGGAAGGCATGCCTCAGGAGCGTAAGCCGTGCAATAGAGCGACACTGCGTGGGAGTGCTCGGCGACACTCTCGCAATCAGCATAGGGTATACCTCGTGCTAGCCATCCACGTCTTTTCTCGTCGGAGAGGCCGGACAAGACATCTCGAATGTTGATGTTTGCCATAGTGTGCTTTGATGTGGACAGGTTGTGGCGCTGGGGTGGTGGTGTTTGGCCTTGGAGGCTTGCTTGACATGGCATCGTGGATGGCGCAGTACCGTGTAATTGCCGCACACCGCGCGAGGTTCGCACTCGTCCTTGCACCTGGGGGGCTCGCGCCATGCCGAGTAGGTTGACGCCATGCCGAAGCTCACACCCATAGCCGCACATTCGCACCAATTAGACGTACATCAACCTACATGCCGAGCAGAGCGGCATCGGCCCGTTGTGTCCAACACTAGTGGGAAGACTTTAACGTTCAACCTCCCCCGACCATTTGGCGATAACACAAGAACGGGTAATGGTTAGCATGTAGGCAACCCGCCGAATCACCTTGTCTCAGAGCTCTTGAGCAGGGACGTAGGGCGTCAGCGAGCATCATGCCTCCACCCGATTCGGCAGCTGGATAACACGCCTGATCTTAAAACCCAAGACCATTGCTAACGACCCGTCTGGTGCTACGTCCGTTAAGGATGACACAGTAGTTTCTATGCCCAGAGAAGCTACAAGTTGCGAATATAAATAGCCGTCAACCGTCCGTCCAGAATATCATAACAGAAGCCAATGCTTCATCAGGTTTTTCGAGTGCAACATACTTCATCTCAATCCTTTCTGCTTGTCATCGTGACTATCAGAGAGCACTGCCCCACTCACTTTCAGAGCCTCCCGTTCCTGGACGCTGCGCGTGCCAAGTTAAGGAGTTGACTGGCGACGAGCTGGTCCAGCACGAGTGCAAGCCATTCTTCACCGACTTTTACGTGCCGCTGGATGATTGGGTTGTTGCCCATTTGTGACCCGCGTACCGAGTAGGACTGTCTGGAGTAGAAGCGGTTCGGCGACACTAATCTTAATTCTAATGCTCCTCCACCCTCCACAGCAGCCAAGTTGCCTCCTTACACGACGACAGCGCTACTTATTGGGTAGTCGTTGCACCCCAAGCGCAGAATGCACCGGCAGGATTTCCGTCCAGACAACATACCTCTCGCCGTCTCCCGGCTCCGACCCGACCCCAGAGCTCCGATCGTCAATCAGTATTTTGATAGTGGCCAATGCCGGGTGTTCAAAGCAGATTTCTCATCTGGTGCTATACGGGTCCCGCTATTCGTGCAGGGTCGCGAAGGTATCGCGAGCATTATCCAAGGCGAGGCTGATGTACTTCAAGAGCTTGAGACGAAAGG
>PKSG01000680.1:29939-40018 GCA_002916505.1 Tolypocladium paradoxum
ACGGGCTATAGCGCCACGTTCGATAACGCGGCCGGATTTCCATTCCTCGCTTTAACATAGATTCCAGGTACTCCCCTTACCTGGTCTAAAGATTTCCCAACGCGACCCCTTCGAGATAAGATACTGCGTCAGGTTGCATTAATACAGGAGGACCTCATCGAGTATACCAAAGAACCCAGTAGGCCTAGCACCTCTCTCCAGCCCTTCAATCAGCTAACCATCCATTATAGGGGTCACTATCGCGGAGCATCTTGAGAGGATAATAAACAATAGAATCCTTCGAGTCCGTAACGGTGTCCTTCCGGAGATAATAGAGCAGGACTGTGTCGACTAGCAAAATTACCTCCAAGGGGTGCTATACCCTAAATTAATCGACGCGCCCTTCGCCATAAATTATGGCGATCTATCGCCGTAGAATATTCTTATTGACTCGAACTATAATATTACCGGGTAAGTTGATATTTAATACCGGTAAAGAAGAGTTACTAAGTTATTTTAGTATTATTGATTAAGGGTTCTCCGCAAAGATACCCGTCCAAATGGCGGCTAGATTTCCTCGATTCCTTTTGCTCTAGCGTCTTGTTTTACCCCCAAGCGCTCTCCTCTAGAAAGACCACGAGTCGTATATTGTATCGCTAAAGCCCCACTCGTCACAAGCGGCATCCTAGATGACTCTTATTCAATCTACCGAAGACGCTGATTTCCGTCATTGTTTTCTAGAATCAATCATCAGCAAAGGCATGCGCTAACGCCTGGCAATGCAGGGATGGAAGCTTCCGTATCGCGACCAGAAGGTGGGCAGAGCGTATCTCAGCCTGGTCTGGGACAGGCGGTATAATAGCAGGGGTGATTCTGCTCTTGGGGGTTGGATGGGCCACAGAGGCGAAAAGCGTGAGATGGAAGTGGTTGACGAGGATGGGAACGATCATCGAATCGAGGACGGTCAGCGCCAATAGTCACGCTGCGCGATACGAGTGAACACATCCTATTTCGGGAGTAACGATGGCCATGGTTTTCCAGCTGAGTGGGTAGGCCAAGATTCTGACGATTGCAACTACCGTACCCGACATCTGAACGTCCTTCGGCCGGTGTCATATTCGGTATTCTATATCATGCATGCTACGTGAGATGATCTGTTGGCGAAGTCTATGTCCGCTCCACCAACCAGCACACCAGGTCCATCGAGACCGAAAATAGTGTAGGAACACAGACGGCTGCTTCAACGTCAACTTCGGTTGCCCTATCTTGGCAGCGGGTAAAGAAAATCAAGGACAGCGATGATGAACCGCTCCCTCTCGTGAGCGTGTGTGGATGTTCGCTGCCGAGCACCTTCTCCCTCGCCTCGAGAGCTCGTCGATTTATCTCGTCCGCCTCTTCGTACTTCCCCTGGTATTGCAGCACCCCCGGAAGGTTGCCAACGCCCACGAGCGCGTCCAGTCAACCAAACAGCTTCTCCCTGCTCATGAAGAGAGAGCTCACGAGGCCCACCACGCGGCAACAAGGGGGATGATGAAAGTTCGCTGCATCGCCGACGTGATGGCGCCGATGACCGCCTCTCGCAGGCCGCCGCTCAGCGTTTCAAACAGCGTGCTCTGAGCCCCCGCGACGGTGTTGTGCATCTCCGTCTGGCTGAATCCCTGGCCCGCCAGCACATCGTTCAGGTTGCGCACCGCCGTCGACCGGAAGGCCTGGCTGGCGATGACGAGGCAGATGACGGTGGCGCCGATCTGGGCAATGTTAAGTGGTTCAGGCCGCCGAGGTAGATGCCCGTGCCTCCGGCGCCGGCAAACACACGGCCGACAATGAGGGCGTTCATGGTCGAGGCAGCGCCGCAGAGGGCGGAACCGGCCTGGAATAACACGATGCCGCCGATGTAGAGCCATTTCATGTTGAAGTAGAGGAAACCGTACGGGAGGATAACGGCGACGGATCCAACGGGGAAGCTGGCGCCGATCCAGGCGAGCTGAGAGACCTCGTGGAAGGTTTTCATGACGGCACCCTGCACGTCGGCCGCGATGGTCGTGTCGAGGCCATACATCAGGGCCGACAGGTAGAGACCAGCACAGATCAGGAACCAGCGAAAGCCGGTAATCTTGCGCACATGGTCGTCGGTGGCGTTGGCATCGCCATGCTGGCCCCTTTCGTCCATCGCCGCTTCAGGTTGGATTGAGGGGTTCATGGTCGGAGCAAGTGCTTGAACGGCCTCCACGCCTGATTTCTTTATGGAAGAAGACGGCAAGGAAGCTGGGGTGTCCATCAGTTTGTTGTTCCGTTGATGGGGAGGAAAGTGTCGGGCTTTTCGAAGGCTGCGCAGTCGTATCACATATCGGCAGTAGACTGCAAGCTGCAGAACGCCGCGTCTGTTTATATAAAAGCCTTGGTCTGATGCGCCGTGAAGCCTGCATCCAGCTTGCCCGCCTTCAAGTGGCGGCCGACGTACTTGCCTCCGAAGCAGTAGCCGATGCCGCCGATGCGCTTGCAGCCGAGCTTCTCTCGCATCTCCTTGAGGACCTCGTCGATGATGGGGTCCGCGTGCTGGGGCAGGTGGTTCTGCACCCAGTCCATGATATTGAAGCCCTCGGGACGGTTGAGCGGCACTACGTCGCCCTTGAAGAGGTCTGGCATGCATGACTACGAAGTAGCCGGCCTCGGCGAACTGGTCGGCAATGAGCTGGGCATTGATGAAGCTGTGGCCGATGACATCGGTGAGGATGAGGATGGCCTTGTCAGTGGACTTGTCCGCCGGATAGGTGAAGTAGGTCGAGACTACATGTAGCGACGGGTCAGCAGGAGTCTTCGCACTCTGTGATGGCACGGCAGTCGGAGACATACTGGCGCCAATATCCTTGATTTCGCCCTTGGCCTCGCCCTCATGCAGGGAGCCAGTGACAACACTGCGAGAGGCCTTTGGAGGTCATGTTGGCAGGGTGGGTTAAGCAGTCGGACTGACTGCGAGGAAATATGTGCGTAGAGGGTCTAGCGACAGGGAACTCCGAACAGCAATACGAGGGAGAAACGCCGCGCCTTTGTACCTGGAGTCCTGGACGCTGCATGGCGATGCTGCACCACGCATCCGGCACCGGATCGTGGCCGGCGAGCTTGAGGTCGGAGTTGGGAATTAAGCAGCCTTATGGAGAAAGTTGTTCTCTAAATGTCGGTGTCTGCTGTTGCAACCCGTGGAACCGGGCTGATGCCAGGGGCCCCAGTTGCACGACATAAGCATCAGCATGAGACATGCTGAGCGCCCGCATCTTGATGACCGTCCGGGACACACTCCCTGGCACAACCTGACTGCAGCTCAAATCCACCCCAACAAGGTGCCCAAGACGGCGAGGACGAGACGATACAGCTTCGCGGCCACCATCGCTCCGGACGGGGTGGAGCGGCCAGTGCTCCTTGTCAACGGCCAGTTCCCGGGTCTCATTACGGCGCCCAGTACTCGGCAGGCATCTTTGGGGCCATTATAATTCATGGGTGAGCCTTCAATTTATCAAGATTCGCTATAATATGCACATGCATGTTTCCAGCCTGCCAACATAGAGCACAGGCCACAGCACGCTCCTTATGACGTCGACTTGGCCCCGTTTTCCTCGTATGTCGTCGCCCATCAGATGCTCAACATCCACATGTCCCGGAAACTAACCTCCCATAGTCGGACTGGTATCATGCAGACTATTTCGAGGTCGTCAGGGGCGTGGTGGACCTACCCGCGCCCATGACGCAAGCCTACTCGGACCGGACAACAACTGCAACCACCCCAACATCACCGCCAATCATCTGTCGTGCTCCCCCGATGCCACATATTCGCAGTTCCGGTTCAACAAGGGCAAGACGCACTTGCTGCGCGTCATCAATGTCGGCAGCCAGGCGTTCCAGCGCTTCAACATCGACGGCATGAGCATGGCTGTCATCGCAAACGACTTTGTCCCCATCGTGCCCTACGAGACGGACGACGTTTTGAGCATTGGCATCGAGCAGCGGGCCGACGTGCTGGTCCACGCCACAGGCGAGTCGACCGGATCCGGAGATTCCCAGAGAAGCAGATGACGTCCTTGGTGAAGTAGTTCTCACCGAGGACTTTTTCGGGCATGTTTTTTAGTACGTCCAAGATGAGCTCGTCCAATGATAGCTGTTACCGGACACGACATGGAGGCACGACCCCCTGACACCATCCTCCGGGACACGGCACTGCTTGCTCGAGAAGCGTTTCTGTTTGGACTCCGGGCGGGTTCCGAGCCTCGATTTCTAGGTCATACCCGAGTGACAGTGTGACAGCAATTGTATGTAAATTTAAAGCGGACCAGGAGTACTTTGAGTGGTGAAACCTAGAAACTCCCTCAGTGTTGATTGCGTGAACTAGTAGTAGACCTCAAGTGGTGTACATGTATTCAATACCGGCTTTTCCCATGTTGTCTAGCTCGTCCTGAAGAAAGCATTGTACATGTACCCTAATGTAACAAAAGATTGCCAGTTCCTCGGTGGTTTCTCATGATGATCTGGACCCTGGACCTCCCATGCGGCGTAATCTTGGACCAAGAAGATAAAATACAGTCGGCAACGGCATCATCACCACGCACAGCAACGCCAACAGAAGAGTGCCCCACTGATAGCGCAACGACTCGTACAGCCGAAACCCAATAAGACTGAAGACGCAGCAGCCGAGGCGCTCCGGGTCAGAGCCATGGCAGCTAGCGAGCTGGCGGCGTGGCTAGTGGTCAAGCGAGTCAACCAGATTTGACGTCGTTCGTCAGGTGAATGCACATGTACGTGATGAGCACTGTGGATGAGGGGACGGCAGCGGGGATCAGCGGCACGAACCAGCGGACGTGGACGCGCGCCGCAAAGGCAAAGATAAAAAGTCCCACTAGCACGATGCTAGCCACGACCTGCATCAGGAGCATGCGGTGCTCGGGCCCCCGGCTCTCTGCGCCATGGCCGAGACTCGCCCGGGCCTTCATCAGGGCGTAGGTGCGGTTGACGCCCAGGACGCAGGCAAGGATGCCGGCAAAGCAGCCGATGCTGATGCCCAAGTACAAGAGTCCGGTCAAGGCGGTGGGCCAGCGGTAGGAGGCCAGCCTGCGCGCCGACTCCGGCGAGAATAGCAGAGAGAGCGTGACCACGTGGAGATACAAGATTACGTATATACTTGTCTGATGTTAGTGCTCCGTCGCAAAGGACATGAGGACCGGGTGCAGACAGGGGGGACTAACAGAGCCAAGTAAACGCTCATGGTGATGCACGCAAGTGTCGTGAACATCATACGAACTGCGCTATCAAAGGGGCTCCGGTAGGCATCGCCACCCGTGGATGCTCGCAGCCGTGCGGCTTTGCTCCGCAGAACGTAGGGCGCGTAGGGCTCGTGCATGAGGACGACGGAGGTGACGGTGGTGATGGCGAACGGAATGGCCATGACCCACGGCACCCACAGCCAGTTGTTCGTGCCGGTGAGGATGACGCCCCGGGCCGATCCGCCCGTGGGCCCGAAGCTGTACGCCGACTGGGCGCGTCCCCGGGCCTCGGGGGTGAACATGCCGATGGTGCCGCCGCCGATGCTGGGGCCGGCCGACCCGGCCTTGCCGCAGAACTGGCGGAAGATGGCCAGGGCGGTCAGGCTGATGGCGCAGAAGATGTGGGTGAGGGTGAGGGCCCGGAAGCAGACGAGGTATATGATGCGGCGGCGACCGTGGATCTCGGACAAGGGCGTCAGGAAGAGCAGCCACAGGCCGAAGCCCAGTAGGGTGGACAGACTCGGTGTGTATGCGTCGGCCAGGCCAAAGCCGACCAGCACGGCCAAGGCCATGGGTGATAGCGTGTCCTGGATGCTGGCGAGCAGCACGTCGTGCCACCTCTTCCGGGCACTCCAGTTGCGTGGGTTTTCGGCGTCCTCTGGGCCCTGCCGGATCTGTGGGATGCATGTGAGCCAGGCTAGTTATTCATCTCTACCTCTAGCAGCCTCCCTGAAACGTACCACTTTGTGGACGCTGTCTGTTGCTGCCTCGGAGGGTCGAGCGTTCTTCGCCTTGGGGGTTGCCATTGTGTCTGGGACACGCATCAAGGAAAGGCAGACGACGTAGGCGCAACGGCAAAACGAAATGTCGATGATCAATGACAACTGATATTGATGGACATGTTATATAAACTGTCGTCGATGCAAGGAACGCGTCATCGGTCGGCCGGAAGGGTCTCTCGTGCGGTGCCGCTTCCACGCCCGCTCTGAGCTGCTGTCGTCATCCTCCAAGCCTCCTTGTCTGCTCCGTACCCGCAAGCAAGGAACTTCTTCAGCCGCGAGAAGAGCGGTGAGATCTGGAAACTCGCCGGCAGGGGGGCCATCTGGCAATCTCGTGCCTGTCCCAGCGTCCTGGCACCCAGTGAGGCCAGGGAATTTATCCTCCGGTGACACAGAAGGCTGTGCGTCCATCCAGCCGCATGCAGTCAGCATGCAGGAACAACGTGTCGACTACAGCCCCCTGATGCGCATGAGAAAACCCTGGCAGCCTGGTGGAGCTCACTCCCACACGCAGGCCGCACAATGCCCCAATTCGCCACCGGCGATATTCCAAGTTGAACCAGCCTTGAGCGGGTTCCTGTAGGCGGCAGTGTACGAGCCGTGAGAGCTGGTTCGCATCGGGAGGCATCCCATGTGAGCAGCACCAGACATTCGGGGGAGATTCCCATCGGGATAGCATCATTTTGTTCGAGACGGGAGGGAGCGGTATAAGTCGGGGTGGTATCATCGAGACTGCGAATGGCTGCGGTCCCAGGTGCATCAAGCTCAGAAGCACGAATCTCTGTGATGCCCTTTTGAGACTCGGCCAACGCGTCTCGTCTTCAGCATGCCTCTTCTACCCGAGAATCTGCTCCAACTTCTGTTGCGGGCAGCTCAATCTGCCCCGGAGAATGGCGTATCCATCTACCCCCCTGGCCAGACGGACGTCGTCACCGTCCAACTCACCTATGCGGACCTTCTTGCCGATGCCCTCGAGTTGAGCCGCGCCGTCAAGTCGATTCGCGGCATCAGCCCCGAGAGCATCGTGCTGATCCATCTCGACAACCACTATGACAACGTGCAATGGCTGTGGGCCACCATCGCAGCTGGCCGGGTGCCCGCCATGTCTCCTCGGTTCACCAACGACCTCGAGCAGCGGCGGAGGCACCTCGCCCATCTCCAGCATGTTCTGAACAGCCCCATTGTCCTCACCAGGCAGCGTCTGGTGCCAGAGTTCCTCGACATGCCAGGCCTCACCATCTGCACCGTTGAAGACTTGACGGCACGGGATGATGCATCCACGCCGAGCGAAGACGTCGGCGACGGACGCAGCAAGAAGCCCGAGGACCTCGCTGCCCTCATGCTCACCTCGGGCAGCACGGGCAACGCCAAGGCAGTCATGTTGCGTCACGGCCAGGTTATCCGCGCCATCATCGGCAAGTCCTTGTTCCACGGGACACGCCGCGGCGACGTGTTCCTCAACTGGATCGGCATGGACCATGTTGCCAACCTCACGGAGACGCACTTGCATGCCATGTCGCTCGGGGCGAACCAGGTCCACGTCCACGCGGACGATCTCATTGCCGACCCCATGGCGTTTCTGCGTCTCATCGAGCGGCACGCCGTCGCGTATACCTTTGCCCCCAACTTCTTCCTCGCCAGAGTCAAGACGGCGCTGGCCAGCGCCCTCGACGGCACCTCCGCCGCGAACCTCCCCGACGTCTCGTCCATCCGCTGCCTCGCCTCGGGCGGAGAGGCCAACTCGACCGCCCTGTGCGCGGCGCTGACGGACCTCCTGCGCCCGCTCGGTGCCCCCTCGGGCTTCATCCGCCCGGGATTCGGCATGAAGGAGATGTGTGCCGGGAGCATCTATAACACGGAGTGCCCGGCGGCGGACCTCGCTCACGGCCGCGAGTTCACGTCGCTGGGCCGTTGCATCCCCGGGATGGAGATGCGCGTCACCCGCTCCGACGGCGGCGTCTGCGGCGCCCACGAGGTCGGCCGGCTCGAGGCGCGCGGCGCCAACGTCTTCAGCGGCTACTTCAACAACCCCGAGGCAACGGCCGCGGCCTTTACGGCCGACGGCTGGTTCGTCACCGGTGACCTGGCCTTCCTGGACGACGGCCGCCGGCTGCACATGGTGGGCTGCGGCAAGGAGTCCATCAACATCAACGGCGTCAAGTACTTCAGGCGCGAGATCGAGGGCGCCATCGAGGATGCCGAGGTGCCCGGCGTGACACCCTCCCTCACAGACGTCTTCCCTACCGCCTGCCCGGCGCCGCCTCCGACACACTCTGCGTCGTCTACCTGCCCGCGTACGCCGTCGAGGACGTGGCCGCCCGCGCGAGCACCCGCAGCGCCATCCGAACCGCCGTCATGTACCACTGCATGGCGCGGCCGTACAAGATCATCCCGTTGCAGCGCGGGTTCCTGCCCAAGTCGGCCCTGGGCAAGCTCTCCCGCGCCAAGATCAAGGGGGCCTTCGAGGCCGGCTCCCACGACCCCAGCATGAAGCAGGACGAGGAGCTCCTGGCCTCGGCGTCGGACCGCCGGCTGCGTGAACTTGGCCTCGACAAGGCCCGCCTGGCATCCTGGACGAGCCTGGAGCTCAACTCGCACGTCATCGCGCGAGACTACGAGCCGCAGGGCCGAGTACCTGCTCTCGAGGTGCTGTATGGGCAGCCCATCGAGGCGGTTGCGCGGACGAAACCGGAGTGGCTGGAGACGAAGCTGTCGCGGTGGCGTGACTTCGTAGATGACGTGTAGTTCCATGAGGTGGCGGGTCACCACTACACCCTGCTGAGCGCGGAGAATGTTGGTTCCTTGCACAAGATGCTGCGCGCGAGGATGGAAGCACGAGGAGTGTAGCGTGTATGTCGACGTAGATGGACGATTGATGTTCCAGTTGCCAATGCCAAAGACCAGCGTCTACAATACATTTCCATGTGTCCATCGTCCATGTATAGAGGTCAACGGACAAACCCATGCCGTCCTCTCCATTCATTCACACATCTTTTTCATTGTGACGCGATGCTTCCACTGCAGACCTCGGCCAAGCCAATCCGCCATCACATCCAACCCGCGCAGAATGTCCCGTACCATGTCCACGTCGCTTTCCTGCCAGTCGAGCTGCCCATATCCCGTGAATGTTGTTCCCCTGGGCCCTCCTTTAGCAGGCGAAGCCGTCCCCTCGCGCTTGCAGCTCGACGTCCGCTCCAACAGAGAGGACACGGCGCGCTTGACACGACAAAGGTTCCGCAGCGCGAGCACGTCCCCCGCCAAGTCTCTGTCCTCGCCTTGGAGTTGATAACCACCTATTGCCATGCCCACTGGGCCGCCGTCGTCGGTGCTTGGAAGGGACGATGGGTGCCTGGTATTCGTGGCCTGCGTGTCCGTGGATGAAGCGCAATTTTCCAGTGATGAGGCGTCGTCTGTTGAGACCGAGGAAGAAAAGGCTTGAAAGAGCCGCAGCATTTTGCGCATGCTCAGCGCCGCAAGGAGCATTACTTCCTCTTTGGGGTCCTGACCATAGCAGGCAGGGCACTGGACGAGCTGGTTCCACGTGGAGAGGGTGCGCTGTGCGGCCGTGAGCAGAACATCCACGGGCACACGAGACTCGGGCTTGCATATCTGCCGGAGATGACACAGCAGGTTGGCATGCAGCTGGAGACATGTACACGCGGTGGCCGGCGTGAGGAACAAGTCAAAAGGTTCTTGCAAGCAATATGCACCGTCGCCGTCGTTGGTGGTGTAGGGATGGGGAATGTCGAGCAGGCTCTGCCACTCAAGTTTCGACTCATCACTCTGGAACTCGAACAGGCTCTGCCACTCAGGGTTCGGCTCATCACTCTGGAACTCGAGCAGGCTCAGCCACTCAAGGTTCGGCTCATCACTCTGGAACTCAAGATTGCCTAGACAGGATAGGGCGTCGGCCCCGGGAGGTTGTATGAGGCCGATGGGCCCGGGAGGTTGTATGAGGTCGATGGGCCCGGGAGGCTGCACGAGGGCGTCTGCCCCGGGAGGTTGGACGAGGACGTCTGCCCCGGGAGGCTGTATGAGGTCGATGGGCCCGGGAGGTTGTATGAGGTCGATG
>PKSG01000680.1:40102-54236 GCA_002916505.1 Tolypocladium paradoxum
ATCTGGCCCGGGAGGCTGTATGAGGTCGACGGGCCCGGGAGGTTGTATGAGGTCGATGGGCCCGGGAGGTTGCACGAGGACGTCTAGCCCGGGAGGCTGTATGAGGTCGACGGGCCCCGGGGAACACATTGTGTGAATTTTGGACAGATTGCTGTTGATCAGCCGATGCGTCCTCAACGTAGTTGTCCTTACATGTACCTACCTGGTCTGCGCCTGCTCCGAGAGAGCCGCTCCCTCGGGATCCTCATCGCGGGCTCCTGCGTCGTGCGGGTTTGCCGTTGCAGCAGACAATCGCCACTTGCTCTTTGCTCCCTTGGGCCGGCCCAGCGGGCCGGACAAGGCGTACACGCACTCCTGCCCCGAGAGCTCACAGTTGGAGCAGGTCGCTCCCCCAGAGCAGCAAAGCTTCCCAAAGTGGCACGGGTTGCAGGCGGAGCGCATCCGTCGCACCTGGGTCTGCGATGTTAGGGGCTCCGTTGGAGGAGGGCCGGGGGAGGTCATGTTGCTGACGCCAGCAACCGGTAACAAAGCCCCAGCAACTTGGTTCCATTACTACACGCACGATCGTCGGCGGGGAGCCGTTGATCTACTTATATGCGCGCCCCTATGTCACAGTGGTTAATGCAGGGACCGTCGGCGTCGGTCTTGAAGGGAAGCATTCGGCGAGGCGCCGCCGGGGTCCTCGCCATCCACTTCACGCAGCCGGCCACATCTGAAGGAGGTATTTGTTGGCCGTCATCCCAGATGACGGGGGGTTGCTGCCGTTGTCGTCAACGATCGTGGCAAACATTTGGGGCCAAATGGACCAAGTTGTCTCTTACCGCCACTTACCGTGCCTACGGTTGCAGCTTGCTTCGTATAGAAGCTTCGTTTGCCAGGCTCCCGGAAGTCGGCACAAGCCACAGCCATCTCGGGGAAACAAGAGGCAACGCGCGGCACGGAATCGCGAGGCCAGGCCGGGCGGGGAGCCGCCTCGTGAGTCGTCGCAACAGACCGCGAGCCTGTAAGCAGAGGTTACACAGCAGAGCTCACTGCGGGCGCAGGGGTAGGTATGCAGCCTCGCGAGGCATGGTTGGCGCTTGGGTCCATGGACATGGACGGTGACCCCTTTTCGCGCGCCGGAGACATCTTTGAGTGTGCAGAGATCGGCCAGGAAGCAAGCAGCTGAGCCGCACAGCCGCCATTGTGACAAGTAAACGCAACGTGGTCTGATCCCCGGCACTCAGATGGCCGCCAGCTCTGCACGGCATCGGTATGAGATCCATCCCATCGGGATTATGACCGCATGCATGTTCCATACAGGGTTCCATCAGTGGTAAAGACGACCGGCATTCCGCGACGCAGGCGACAAGTTGAAGACCTTTCATGGCTTGGTGAGCAAACAAAGCCCCGAGATGCGTCCAACTTCAACGAGGCTGATGGGCTTGGGCCGTACAGAGACACGGATCAGCGTTGCGGTCCGTCGCATCGGCCTTTACCGCCACTTCTGCGTACCGGGTCTAGCCCATTGCTTCGGTGGCAACAATGCATTGCCGGTGACTGCCCCTGAGCAGTTGCGCGCATGCGTTGGAAATGGCACAGCGCCGAGCATGGTGCCCGTGAGCTTTCGGGATGCCAAGGGCCGCCCATTCAGCCAACCTCTCTGCCCGTTTCCACAAAAGACAAACCCAGCCAAGCAGCGGTACGACTCCCAGGGCGACCTCAATGATGCGGGCCCAACACTCATTCAAGCCTACCAGACAAAGGACAATGCGGTCCACGTCTGTGCTCATCAGCGTCACAGCCGCTGAGTCGTCATACTCGCCAAGGGGGAGCGTGAGCAAGTGGTTTAATATCAGGGCGACGGTGGCTCCATGGAACATGGCCATGAATCGATAGACATTGTGGTTGTAGTGAAGAGTGGATAGTGTCACTCCCAGATAATACCGTGTCTCGTCTTGCGGGCAGACTCGCCGTCGGGCTCGGACAACAGATCCAGGACGCGGGAATCAGGAAGGGTAGTGCAAAGGTGAATCCTGTCAGACATAGGCGTTGGATGACGGCGGATGCAATGTGCCGCCGCAATGCCCTCCACGCCGCCAGCGGAAACTCGAAACGGCGTCCTGGCTTACGGCTGCGCCCAAGCGTGTTGGAACCTGGTGCTCAGGGCGGCGGAAGCCAGCTGGCCGTCCAGGGGGTAGAGATGGTCAAGCGTAAGAGCAGAGCGGAGGCCCCTATTGAAGAGGCCATTCTTCCACCAGAGGAGACTGCGATTGATTGATGATACCGCTGGTGGACTCGGGTGGGAGGTCGGCATGCGTTTGCTGTAGATGTCTGGCCTTGTCGCGACTCTCGAGCAGCAGCATGATTGCTTTGACGAAACGCCGCGGCGAGGGGTGTGTTGAGGTGTCGAAGCCAAAGCGTGCGAGCTTGGGCGAGATCCACGACGACAGCGACGACGAGATAGCTGCTCATCATGGACCAAGGCCGTATTGACTCGAGGTCTTCCATCCAGATAGCGCCACCAGCTGGACGGCGACGACGACGTCGAAGACGGCCGACGGCAGCGAGGCCCTCGTGCGGCCCGCGTCATGACAGGACCAGAGGACGACGAGGACGAGCTGCAGAGCAAGCCAGACAAAGCGGCGGCCTGCAGGAGCCGAACCAGCACCATCCATCATCCATCCATCGTGAGCAACGGCCGAGCGCTTCCATACCAGTTTTTGGACTCGCGCAGGGGCGAGCAGCGTTTCCGAGCGGGACGTCGCGATTCTCAAGGGAAACGCGACGACCATGGCGGCTGCTGGAATGATGGACAGCGCAGCCGGTTCACACAGGAGAGTGAAGTCGGGCCCGCCGCGGCAATGGCGGCCGACAACGGGGCCGAAGAGGTCGTCGGCTTGCGGAGGGCATGCTTGTGCCGCTGCCGTTGGTGCGGCTTGCCATGACCAGGCTGGGTGGTCGTCAGTTAGGTTGTGACGGTTGGTGAGCGTCCATGTGAAGCCCATCGAGACTGGGTTGGTGCCAAGTTGACAGATTTCGGAGCACGGATCCTCCTACACGTCGACCGTCCAGGGCAGTCCCTCCAGATTGTCCTCCACCCTGGCGGTGATTTGTTTTACAAGCCGGAGGACACTTGCTCGATGCTAGCATCGCGGCGAGTGCCTGGAATCTCGTAACAGACGTGCGCAGCACCACACTGCACAACACCATGGTCAGATGTGGACGTCACCGTCGGCTTGGCCTTGAGCTCGAGCCGGAATTCGTCAGCAAGGAGAGATCGTCACATCGATGCGTGGATGATGAAGTGGGCGGTTGGAAACGGCCTTCTCAACTCCCCAGACACAGGTATCCAAGGCGACAGGCGTTGACTTGAACACCAACAGAACATATAAATATCGCATCAACAAGTATCGTGTACATATGTTCCACAGCCATTCTACCCAACCATGAATAGTAACCAGGGTATATTCTCCAGAACCCCAGTGCAAGCCCATAAACCCATATCCCAACAACCAGTCCACGAACCGAGAACCGCAGTAGCACTCTATTGCAGATCGTCCAGCTCCTCCCACCGCTTCGTCCCCAGCTTGCGCGCCTTCTTCGACGGACTGCCGTTGCTCGCGCCGCTCGCCGTCCTCAGGCTCTCGCCAGCGCTGCTGCCCACGCGCATGCGCTCCAGCTTGCGGCCCAGGTTCGCCACGCCGCCGCCAGACGCGCCGTTGGGCGTGCTCGTGCCCGCCGAGACAAAGTCCTCGCGCTCGGCGAGCGGCGTTCGCTTGCTGGGGCTGCGGCCCGCGAGCTCGCGCTTCAGCACGGCGTTCTCGCGCCGCAGCCGCTCAACCTCCTGTGCCAGGTCCTCGACCAGCACGTTCTCCTTGTCGCACTCGCCGGCGGCATCGGGGCCGTCGAGCCCGCGCTCGAGCACGTCGACCTTGCGGTCCCAGTGCTCGTCGTTGCGCTCCTGCTCGAGCGCGAGCGATGCCTTGAAGCGCGCGAGCTCGAGCGTCAAGCGCTGCTCAAACTCGGTGGCGCAGTCGTCGCGCACGGCGGCCTCGAGGTCGAGCAGGCGGTCCTCCATGCTGAGGAGGTGCGCTTCGGCCGTGAGGCGCGCCTCCGTCTGGTGCTCGAGCTCGTCGCGCAGCTGGTCCATGTCGTCGCTCATGCGGGCGATTTCCAGCGCCGCAATCTCCATGGTCGCGCGCTCGTCGGCGCTGCTCGGCGGCGTGTGGTTACGGTAGGAGCTCGACCCGGGGGGCATGAACGGTCGGGCATGGTGCTGGGCCGCGTGCGGTGGCAAGGAGTTGCCCGCGAGCGGCGCGCCGGCGAGGATGGTGGCTGTGATGGAGGGGATCCGGGGCACCGTGACTTCTCGCGCGAGTGCGCTGTATCGCAGGATCTGGGACGTGGCGTTGAAGTCGCCTCTGGGGTCGGCCGTCACGATCATAACGCCTCGCTGGGGGTTGCGACGGGGTGCGTGAGGGTGGGCGGCTGCGGAGGAAGAAGGAAAGGAGTTTGAGAAGAGCAGCTCGGTGAGCTTGCACTGCCGGTAGGGGACGACGTTGGGCTGTGTATGTTAGCATCAGACTGTGCCAAGTGAGAGAATCAGGGAGGCATCGTACCTTGCTCGAGCTGCCAACCTCGCTCTGCGTCTGCAGACACTGCCCCAGATACATGAGGCTCTCGTTGATCTTGCCAGCCTCCACCAACGTGGCACCCTGCGTCTTTGCCTCCCTCGCGCGCTCACTGCCCGCCAGGTCCACAATGGTGAGCTTGCTGCCGCCCCAGGAGCCCGCTCTCATGCTGCGCGTCCGCTTCTTGACCTCGAAGCAGAAGAAGCCATGGCTCCTGCTAGACACGCTATTGCTCCCCGTGCCAGCGACTCTCCGCTCCAGGAGCCCCGCCTCGAGCACCATGATGGCCTCCCTGAGGCACATGCAGACGACCTTGCGCAGTCCCGCGACGACCTTGCGGTCGGGTGACAGCTCCGTGGACTTGAAGAGCAGCGGCCGCCTTCGAAAGTCCTTTGTGGCGGCAGATTTCGACGGCGGCGTGAGGAGGTCGTAGATGCGGTCGTTGTGGACTTCGTACATGGACACGACGATGACGTACTCGGCTGACGGGTCGCACGAGACGTTGATGCCGCTGACGTCGGGCGACTGCGGGAGCGCCGAGGGCTGCTGGAGGTTGCGCCGCGGTGGCGGAGACATGACGCCGTGGTCGCCCTGGGGATCCTGTTTAGCAATGGCATTCTTGACGCGGCGCGCGGCGGTGAGCGACATGAAGTGCTTCATTGGCCTGGCCCGCTTGGGCGACTGGGAGGCAGTGGCAGACTGGCCGACGGGAGACAGAGGCGAGTTCACTCGATGAAGGAAGCTCTCCTAGCGCTGCTTCAGACGAAGGTTCTGCTCGGTCTCGCTCACAAGCCGGACACTCTTCGGGCTTGCGGTGGCCGACACGGGGTACGTGCAGGGTATCTGGCTCTGCGAACCGGGCAGCCAGGAGGCGTGGCCGGGAGACTTGGCTGGGGAGAGTGGCTGCGGGGATCGTACAATCATGGGCGTAGCAGCCCGCGAGTTTGTCCGGGACGGGCCCGAGGAGTCTGCGTAGGTCGAGTCGAGGAAGTGCGGCGCGGTGCTGAGCGCCGACTCGGACGGGTCGCAGGCCTGCAGCGACTCGAGGACGGACGGCAGAGAGGCCGGGTCGAGCATGTTGGGGCCGATGGAACGGAATAGGACGTCTAGAGCGAGTTGCGTGAGGCCGCGCTGGCTGCGGGAGCCCAGGATCGTGTGCGTCTGCCGCAGTTAGCAACCAGCCTCCATCGCGAGTGAAGGCGATGACATCTCACCTTTCCAGAGCCCGTGACGCCCAGCGTCGCCACCACCGCATCCGTGCCCTCGCCCCCCTGCGGCGCCAGCACGCCCTCGGCCAGCAACACCAGCTCGGTGCGGTGAAACACGTCGAGCTGCGTCGCGTCCTCGGCAAAGACGTGCGTAAAGGCAAATTTCTCGATGGCGCGGCGCCGGTCCGTGGGCGGGTTGAGCGTGATGTGCGAAGCGTGCTCCGCGCCGGCGTCCTCGTCGACGCTCAGGATGCGGTCCTCGGCCGGCGCCAGGCCGGGCGGCGGCGGGCGCAGACGCAGGAACACCTCGAAGAGGTTGTGAGACGCCGCCGGCTTGGGCGGAGGAGGGGCTTCCATGGTCGTGCAGATGCGTAACGAATGAGGGCTGGACACGATGCACAGGCGGAGTCGGAGAGGGGAGGAGAAAACGATGCTGCAGGAAAGGATACTGGAGGAGACGAGGTTACGCCGCGCGCTGGATCCGCAGTTGAAGAAGAGCACGGTGGATCATGGCGTATGTGCTTGCAGTGCCATTTTGTGAGAAATCACAGATCAGACGTGTGTGCATGTGGTCCAGGCCTTGTTTACGGGAGGAGCGGCCGTTGGCGCGCCGCTGGCCGGGCAACGCGGAGCGAGTTGTCGCGGCTGCGGAACGCGGCGGCTGGGAGCGCGCCTCGGGCCCGGTTTTTAGGCGCCGTGTGGCGCGTGAGGGAGCCACTCAGCGTCCAGCTTGAGCCCCGAAGAACCTGAAGGCGAGGGAGCGTGGGCAGCACAGGTGCATCATCAGCAGCGTCCTGTTTCCCTTTCGACAAGGTGTTTCGCCAGCATTCAGTCTCTTGCGGTTAGCGCTCGGCTGCGCCAGATGGAGACAGAAACGGAATTTGATGCATCTGACTCCTGAGGGCGGGTGCTGTCACCACAACGCTGTACCCCAGGAGCGTCATAAGAGGAAGAGAAATTGGATTGATTTGCGTATACGGGCTGTTGGAGTGGATGTGAAGTTCATGCAGGATTTCAGCAGCGACAATTGGGCGTCGAGCAAGATGTTTTGCGCCTGTTGCACAGCAGCTGACGGGTGGTTGGGGCACGGAGTACGGAGTACGAGTACCTGCGAGACAGGAATCAGCTCCGCTCGAGACTACGGGCCGCGTCGCCGAGAGCTCGCGATACACAACGGCGGCATCTGCATACGCGTTGCACGTGTCAAGAATCATCTGGTTTCTCGTGGCAGAGCTCGAGTGCGAGTAGCACGACGCCGCTCTGAACGCACCTGTCCGCTACCCTATACCGAGAGGGCCAGTCAAGCCAAGACGCGATGCGCGACACGCGCCATGTCGAACAACGGAGGCGCTGGATTGGCTCACGCGTGTGACTCTTAATATGACTCTTAATATGATTCGACCCAAGGATGACTCTAATGAGGCGGGCAGTACTCGGCGCACTGTGTCGCATGCTTGTCTCTTCTTTGCTCCCTCTCTTGTGCCGTTGTACGAAGCATGGGCGCATCGCATCTAGACCGGGCTGAGTTTGCAGACTACCTTAGGTTGGCGCGATGGCGCTGCCGCATGGTCATGATGGGGCGTCTCGACTCTCCTGGCACCTACGGACTACAGGAGAAAATGACAGCAGGCCCCGTCTGGTGGAGCAATGCGAGGTGCTTGGTCCTGGCTCGCGTGCGCGCTCACAGCAAGGACGCTGCTCAGGCCGCATCAAGCCCCGAACTGCCGCCGTCCAGACTCACGCCGCCAGATGCGGCTCGCATCAATCATTCTGGATGCCCCCTCGACAACATGAGGGGTGATGATTCAAAGAGGTACCTACTTGTACTTCGTAAGGTACCTAGCTTTACCATACAGTGCCTTACAGGCCTTGTGGTGCCCAAGGCAGGGCAAGACAGTGCGCCATCGTACCTACCTTGACGTTAGCCTCTCTGTCGCACCAAAGAGCGGTGACTGTGCACCGACGCGCCCGATCAGGCTTAGCGCCTACAGGACCCCACCATTGGGAAAAGTTGGGAGGACGGCCCAGACATGATTATTTCTCCTACCTGAGCCTGCCGCCTCCTCTCCTCTTCTTTTTTCTCCGCCTGTGCTGCATCAGTCCCCAGAACCGCCAGACAACGAAGTCGCCCTACACCTGCAACTACACAGAACATCCCATTCCGAAACTTCGTCGAGTCAACATGCCTTCGGCCGTCGCTGAGCTGTAAACGCCCACTGCGGGCCGTGCCTGCTCGTCCCCAGGCCACGGCTCGCAGTCCAGCAGTTCTCCGAGTTCATCAACCCCCTCGACGATCAGTTTCCACAGCCTCTCCCGCTCTTGAGCTGGAATACGCTCTCCCGAGAGTCTGTCTCTGAAATCATCCATTCTGCCAGCTGCCCGCGTCGACAGGGCTCATTTACACTGCAACCACCTCACCTCGACATCCACTACCCTCTCGACTGTCGACATCTGTCCGCACATGCCTCAACCACCACTTGTACCTTTCCCGAAGCACATCTCCAGCCGACAGTGTCTGCGGCTGTAAGCAGTACAGCGACCGCAACGAACACCAACATTTCTCCCCCCGCCGGTCCGCAGGTGACACGTCCCTTCGTACCAGACCCAATTCACGGCGCCCAACACCAACGCGCCCACACATCAACCAACCAACAACACCGACGACATACGATAGAGATGTCACGCAACGTCCGACAAAAGTACCCCTCGGCTCCCTCCAAGGTCTCGAAGCGCCGCGGCTCCGACTCCTCTTCCTCGTTCGACCTGTCCGACGATGACGGCTACTCCGCCGTCGAAGACATCAGCGATTCCGAGGATGACGATGAGGAAGATGTCAATGCGGTCGAGGAGGAGATGATCTTGACAGAGGCCGTCCCACGGCCTGCTGAAGCTCCTCGACCGCAGCCACGCAGCGACGACGAAGAAGACGGGGAGGAGGAACAAGCTGAAGAGGAAGAGGAGGGAGAAGATGACGATGGAAACGACAAATACTTCGGCGACGGCGACGGCGACGCAGATGAGAGCGCCAGCTGGGCGGGCATCGTGTCTGAGGTTGACGGCAGCCAGGTCTCGGACTTGTACCATGGGCCCAACTCTTTTTCCTCGGATGCAGCTGTGGAACGCCACGTGCGCTTCGACGTGCCGTCTAGCGACTCCGACTCCACCGAGACGGAGGATGACCACGGCGACTTGTTCCCTGACATTTTCGTGTCGCAAAACTCGCTTGATCCCGCGTTCCGCCGCGAGATTGAGCACGACCCCGACGAGTCATCGGGATCGGGTTCTTTCTGGGATTTCAATGGTCAGTACGAGGAGCAGCAGGAGTCTGATACCGAAGAGGTTGTTCGCGAGCTCTCGGATGAGGAGACGCCCACTGCTACCCCTCGACCCTCCCAGACTGCCACCGGCACCGCCAGTTTTACGCCAGCTTTCGAGGAGTCTGTCGAGCTGGATGGATATGAAAGTGAGTTTTGGTTTGATACGTGCCTTGTTTGAGCGATGTTGCTTACGTCGGTCCCGCAGCCGACGGCGATACGACCGAAGAGGATGTTCCAGATCCTCCCATCCGTAGAAAATCGCGCCGCCCGTCCAACCTAATGAGCGAGGGGTCCGATTCCGACGCCGACTCTCCCGTCAAGCCCCAGCGAGGCCAGCCCCGCGTCGGAAGGTTCAATCTGGATCGGTCGGACAAGAAGCCCATAGCCGTCCTGAACCCCCTGACGCGAAAGATGATGATCTTCACCCCTCATCGACGCCGCCAGCTCGACCTGTCGCCAGAGCAGTTCAAGTTCAACCTCCCGTGGGACATGGACGAGCAGTCCTCTCCGCTCTTCAGCAACTCCGCCAACATGATGCTGAGCGCCATGTTTTCATCCAACACCTTTGGCGACTTTGTCAATGCTCAGACCATGGGACCTGCAGAGGCCTTCTTCCCATTTCCAGAAGCCAACGCAGCCGATGAGGATGCGGCTAGCGTGCACGGCGAAGAGGACGACGGGGAGGAGAAGCTGGACATTAGCGACTTCATCACCTGGGGTGACGGAAATACGTCTGGCGAGGAGGGTGACAACGGCAATTGGGAACCGTCGTCGACTCCCTTGAGGCCCACCACCGCAACGAGCGAGCGCGACGTGTTGTCGCACCTCAACTCGGACACTGTTGGCGCCTTTCGTCGCAACCAGATCAATCAACAGTTGATCTTGAGCAACCAGGCGACGCAGGACTCTCTGGCGTTTAGTGGCCCGTACAACTACACGGCCCTCAAGGGTCTGAAGTCGGACCGGTTTGACACGGCTGGCATACCACTCACGCCCATCCGACGACAGAAGAAGAACATGAACGACGTGGCGCACAGCCCGCTGGAGTCGGTCTCGGCGAAGAGAAAGGCGTCTGGCGAGGCTGGCGAAGGCCACAAGCGGCACAGGAGCATATCAGATGTCGACCTCTTGCGGATATGATGCGCAGAAGGTACGTTTGGTACAACCCCAATACGAGCGAGGACGGCGTAGCGCTGTGTGGCATGGCGCTACCCCTGGCCTTGGTGATGATTTGTGTTTGGTAGCAGATTTTATTTTCATATAAATTCAAGCAAGACCTGGCGTCTCTGATTTTGATGACGTTTGCGGCGAGGACCGTGGCACGGTCAGGTAGACGGCGCAGACGTTTAGACGGAGTGGGCCGGAGTGTTGTGTTGCTGTTGCTGGGGACTCGCAGAACCATGGGCAGCAAACTGCCTCTGCGACGGCGGTGGATTTATGAGGGCTGCTGACGACGGTGCTCAACGTTGATATGACTGGCCATGTCTTCATGTCGGGGCAATGCATTTTCTCGTGTATTGGCGGGTTGGTTTCTGTTTATTTGCCGTTTGCTGGCATGTAGTGTACGAATTAAGCAATCAGAGTTGTCGTGCACACGGTCCAATGTCATTCGACTTGTACGTCTAGGGTTGAGGAGCGGCGAGGTCACATGCTGCACGCATCATGGCATAAAGGCGATGTCATTGTTGAAGCTGATTGGCGCACTCCGTACCTGTCCATGCAAGGCGCGGGCTGCATGAGCCTGCTTCTTCCCAATCCAGCTCTTGGTCTAGTTTTTGGGTTCGTACAGAGCAATGGGGACGCCGTGGCCCGGGCAGCCGACAATCTCGGCCTTGTGGAACTGGGCGTTCCAGTCGCCGCGGTACTCGATCCTCTCGTACTTTTGCAGGAGGCGGACGACTGGGAGCAGAGCAGAGCACCTTTGGTTAGCGGAGAAGCGCGCAGCCTCGGCTGCAGAGCGGGCGTCAGGGGGGCTTACGGGTATAGGCCATCTCGGTGAGGGCAAAGTTCTGGCCGATGCAGATGCGCGGCCCGCCGTTGAAGGGCACGTACTGCCAGGGCTTGGGGGTCCAGTGCTCCCAGCGCTCGGGGGAGAAGACGGCGGGGTCGGCGAAGTTTTCCGAGACGGGCGGGTAGAGGTCCTTGCGGCGCTGCATGGCGAGGGGGCTGTAGATGATGATGTCGCCGGCGAGGGTGGCGATGTCGGGCTGGCCGGGCTGGCCGGGGAGGGTCGAGTCCTGGACTGCGGCGTGTTAGCCGTAGCTGGCGCAGAAGAGAAGAGGAGAGCGAGAAAGGGGCAGCCCACCGCAGGCGCGCAGGTTGTAGGGCACGGCCGGGTACAGGCGCAGCGTCTCGTTGAGGGTGTGGGTCAGCAGGGTCAGGTTCTTGAGGTCCTCGTACGAGGGCGCGCGGGCCGGGCCGACGTGCTCGAGGACGAGGGCGCGCAGGCGGGCCCAGAGGTGCGGGCAGGCGGCGAGCTCGTACATGGCCCACGACAGGGTGGCGGCGGTGGTGTCGCGGCCGGCGATGAGGACGGCGAAGATCTGGTCGCGGATGACCTTGGGGTCGCGCGAGAGGGCGGCGATGTTGTGCAGAAAGGTGAACTCGCGGTCCGACCTGGACAGCTTGTCGAGCTCGGCGGGCGTCAGGCGCAGCGTGGCGGCGATGTAGGGCTCGACGAAGCGCTCGATGAGGCGGATGCCCTGCGTGTACTTGCTCCGGGGCACGAGCCAGCGGAAGGGGCTGCGGGCGGTTGGTTAGCCGGGGGACGGCGGCGTACATGCAAGGGGCCGGTGGTGTTGCGGACGCACTGGAGGATGGTGAGGATCATCTGCATGCGCTGCACCTCCATAAAGGCGCGGCCAAAGTCGCTGTTGGGATTCTCGAGCGCGCCGACATGCTGGCCGAGCAAGAAGTCGGTGGTGACGTCGAGCGTCATGCGGTAGAACAGGTCGCAGATGTCGACCGTCTGGCCCGAGGCGGGCAGCTTGGCCACGAGGGCCTCGGCCCAGCGGTCGAAGATGACGAGGTCGCGCATGCGCTCCTTGGTGAACATGGGCCGGATGAGCGCGCGGCTCTCGCGCCACGGCTGGCCGTCGGTGGTGAAGATGGAGTCGCCGAGGAAGGGGCTCCAGGCGGCGTGGAACGTGGGGCCCTTGCCGAAGTGCGCGAACTTGGCCGTGAGGACCGTCTTGATGTGCTCGGGCTCGCGGGTGATGAGGATGCGGCGGCTGGCAAAGGACAGCTCGACGACGTTGGGGCACGTCGGGCGCGCGTGGCGGAAGACGCCGGTGAAGTAGTCGAGGAGCCGGTTGTTGGCCTGCATGTACGCGGCGCCCCAGAACCAGTAGATGGCTGCCGGGCAGGGCCGCGTCAGCCGGGGGCTTGCCTCTCTCGCCGTGACTCGGGGCATAGGTAGACTCACCGGAGAAGGGGTTGCTGGCCAGGACGGGCGCCTTGACGCCGGGGTTCCTGCTCAGCCGGTGCTCGATGAGCAGCCGCTGGACGACCCAGAGCGCCGCCAGCGCGCCGGGCACGGCCAGCGCCACGGCGTACGGGCTCAGCGCGACTTGCAGCATCGTCAGGGCCTGTCGTGCACCGAGACTGACGGCGGAGGGCGGGTTTTGGAGGTCAAGGGCTCGGACCGGACGAGGGGGAGAATGCCGCTTCAATGTTACTATCCAGGATGGCTGCTAATATGGGACTAGGCGCTTAGCAGGGTTGTCAACGGCACGGCAAGGGGCGAGACAAACCAGGGAGAGCAGCCGCAGCAACAAGGCAGAACACAAGGGCCGGTCCTGGGGGGATATAGGGCGCAGATGGCGGGATTCGTGAATGCCTTCTCACATGGTCCCTCGGCCCGTGCGCGAGCTACCAGTGCGAGCTGCCTTTGACAACAGCTTCCTGGGGGCGAGACTAGTGTGTCGAGGGAGCGCATAAACTCAATCGGAGCCAGGGACGGGGCCTGAGCGGGATTGGCTGCGGTGACGGGGTCGCGGAGGAACCGCCGTCTCCGGTGGTGTCCGCTCTGCGCGTGGGTGTTGAGCTCGCGAGGCCAGGCTTGGGAGCTGGCGATGGTGCCAACCTTCACCCAGCCCCGGCATCCAACCACGGATACGGATATCGAAGCAAGGCATGCCGGCGAGTGGAGAACGCCGCAACGCATCTCCGTAGACGCCCCAGATCTCATCATCTCCTGCTGGCCCCCCTAGCCAGACACGGACCACCGCTGGAGTCGGGACCGCCTCGTCTCCATCGGCATACGGAGGCGCCCGTTCGCCCGCCGCGCCGCCCGGGCTTTTGCTGCAACGGCTTGTGAGACGCGGCGGCCTTGGCTTACCCCCGTACGGAGCAGTGTATCCCACACCGTCGCCGTTTGCACATGCTTGTCATTGTGGGCAATGGGTGCGCTGTCACAAGCTCCTCGACAGCGTCGCGTGTGCTGTTCCGTTTCGTCTACAACCAAGTGACCTCGTTTTGGAAACTCGCATGGCCGACATGTGATGCCGTCGCCGTCTGCGGCACGGAATGCGCAGCGGATGCACGACGACCCCGGTCTGGCCGCGTCCCCTGCACGTACGTGTGCGACCGCAGCTCCGATTGCAAATATGAAGACGTTTTCTTGCCCCGGGTGTTCCGGGTCGCATTCCCCGGGAGGCCGGGGCGCATGGGGCGCCTTCGGCCGGCGGGGCTCCGGATGTTGCCCGATGGGCCGATGCAGACGCGGACTGCGGCCAGCCAACCCCTGGCGACATGCGTTGTTCGAAGAGCAGCGTAGCGGGCTAGGTTAACTCACTACTACGGCATTGTTCAGGCATGGCTGTTTTTGGCTCAATCCCCAAGCTCCCCGGTTGCTCTTGGACAGGAGGCATAGATAGTTACCTAGCGTCCTGCAACTTAGAGCAGGTGGCTGGCCCGTCCGCGACCACCGCGCGGTGCCAACAAACCACGAACAATGAACAGGTTCGAGTCGACTTTGGGTTTTTTTTTTTTTTTT
>PKSG01000680.1:64636-81608 GCA_002916505.1 Tolypocladium paradoxum
CAGGTGGCGCCAAACCCGGCGGGAAGGCCGCGACACAGAGACAATATATAAGTTTATAGTAGTTACTATAGTTATAGTAGTAAATAAAGAATAAAAGCTACGAAGAGAGGGAGGAATAGTTCTACCTTTATAAGTTATAACCGAGCGCCTCAAGGCAGAGGAAGAAAATAACGCGTCGCATGCAATATATTTCCGAACCAATAGCCATGATGCAACGTGAGACTTATTAACATGGCGAAAGAAAAAGAAAACCGCGCATGTTCTACGTTTTCGAAACGAAGAGGCGTGATACACCAGATCTGGCTGCGCGATCCGTATCGACGGCGGCGGCTCCGTGTCCCCCGGCGCCATCGGCGGCTGTCGTCCGGAGGTGGTCACGGCCCGGCGTCCCGCAACTTCGGGCTCGGCGCGGCCAGATCCTCGGGGCCGAGGGCGCCCCAACGTGCAGGCATACAAGCTCGCCATCGCGCCGCTCCAGCAGACGGCCGACAACTCGGACCTCAACGCCGGGTACGCGGGCTACGCATTCTGGTTCCGCGACTTCAAGACCAGCTTCATCGGCAACGCCACCTCCGGGTACAACCACGGCATCTGGACCATCGGCAAGGACCAAAACGAGGCCGACGCCGCCTTCGCCGCCTTCGCCGCCTTCGCTCCCGTGCGCAGGGCCCTGTCCAAGTTCAACGACAGGCTGTACATCCGCGAGAGCCCCGCCAAGTACACGGACTACCGGTTGTTCTATGACGCTGAGTCGGCCTCTACGATCCCATCGGCGACACCCATCCTGACGTCGCGCATGATCGACCGCGAGGCCGTGCAGGACTACGGCCGCGTGCGTGACACGGTCGAGGTCATCAGCGGCAAGCCAGAGGACTACGCCGCCAATGTCGTGCTGCTTGTCTCCGGCGGCCAGGTCTTCAAGGACGCCGCCGACACGACTCGGGCCTGAACCCGGCGTGGCGCAAGTCGCCGTTTGTCCTCGTCACGGGCCGCGACATCCCCAAGACGGCGACGCTCGCCCGCGCAAGGCCGTCACCGACGACATCACGTTCGTCAAGGGCGCCACGAGCAAGAAGTTCGCGCCAAACGGGTTACATGAACGAGGCCGACCGCGATGACCCGGACTACATAAAGTCGTTTTACGGCGCCAGTTACGAGAACCACCTCGCGGCGAAGAAGCACGATCCTTTTGGCGTGCTTTACTGCCCGACGTGAGTCGGTGCGGAGGCTTTTGTTGATCGGCCGCATGGGGCGCTGTGCGGGAAGTGAGGCTATGAGCTGGATATTCCCTTGACTCCTTTCGGCGTTTCATTGTACATATCACAGGATTTAACTCTGTGGGCCATGATGAGTGTGAGCTCCGACTACATGTAGACTGGAGGGCAGTCAGGCCAGCAATGGCACATTAAAAGTCCACATGTAACATTAATAGATTGCAGCTGTGACAGTCTCAAGCTGTCTAGTTGTGTGAATAACGGGCAATTGACGGCTCTCACTCTCCATTTGGCACAAAATACGTCGCCTTCTTAGGTCCACCAGCGTTATACGCGTGTTCAATCGCCTCTTCCCACCTCTCCAGCGGAAACTTGCTGGCGATTTCGATCCCCCCTCGCTTCCCGATGGGCAGCAAGCCCGTTTCCACCAGCTTGATGAGCTCGTCGGCCTGCTGCCGGGTGTACATAAACGTTCCTTGCAGGGTCAAGCCCTTGAACACGATCATCGTGTAGGGCAACTCGAGATCGCCCGTACAGCCTCCCATGATGCTCATCCGGCCCTTTGGCCGGAGCGCCATGATGCCGGACTTGATGTGCGAGAAGCTTCCTGTGGCCGGGGGTGAAATGTCAAAGTAGACGTCGATGGGACCATGGGCCTGCAGAGCGGCCAAGTCGTCCTCCACGTTGCCAGTGATGGGGACCGTGACGACTCGGTCACCTGCGCCCTCGAGCACCGCCCTGAGCTTCTCCTGGCTGCGGCCCATGGCGATGACCTTTGCTGCACCCATCGCCAGAGCGACAAAGACCGCCGCACTGCCGAAGTTGCCCGTTGCGGGAGCCACAAGCACGGTTTCGCCTGGCCGAACACCGACGTCGCTCAGTCCTCCGTAAGCGACGGCCAACGTGCTGATGTACCCGAGGTCCTCGACATCGTACCCAAGACCCTTTGTCAACGCTTGCTCATTCAAGACATGGATGCTTTCGGCAGGGACTTTGATCAGCTGAGCCCACGAGCCGTTCCTCCACTCCCCCTCCATCAGCGCCTGGCTCTCAGCCGTAGCGCCCATGTACATGCCCTGCAGGATGGGCGGGACAGAGATGTTGTCCCGCGGGCGCAACAGCCCGCTCATGAAAACAAGCATTCCTGGCTTCAGGTGGGGGGTGTCTGGCGCGGCAGCGGCGACGCGGCAGATGCAGCTGGTCCCGGGGATCATGGGACTGGGGTAGGTGTAGGCCCTGGGGTTTCCATTGCGGAAGATTTCTTTGGCGTAGGGAACGATGTTGGAATACAGAGGTCGCAGGATGACGGTTCCAGCAGCAGGCAGCGGCGTTGGAACGTCAACGACAGATGCAGGCTCCGTAGAGGATGTGAATTGCAGGCCTCTGAAGGTAGGCGGAAGGTTGTGCGATGCGTGGTCAGCCATTGTTGCATTCCAACTGTTAGATACGGGCTGGAGAACAGCTAGGAAGAAAGTTTGACACACTGATAGAGTTCCAAAAGTGGCTCTTATCAAAGCAATGCAATTAGGCATTGCAAAACTATATATATGCGAGTATAAAATGGTTTGTGTAACATGATTTGCACTTAGGCGGAGTAACTCAACATTTACGGCTGACCCCCTCCTTGCCGCCTCGTGCAACCCTCAACACCTTATGGCAGAGATATGAGAACTGAGCACGAGTCTCAGATCGATTCTCGGATTTTAGCCCAAGAGAACCGAGATATCGAGCTGGACCTCGCTAAATGTGCCGGATGCGGAGATCTGGACGACCCGGGCGCCGTACGATGCGCTGCACATACATTGAAGCCAAGCTGTTGGCGCGGGGCTGCGGCTAACATGTCTAGAGATATAGGCATGGCCAGAGGCCCTCGTAGTTGGGATTCGATACACGAAATGTCTAGATTCAAGCTGCAACCGTCACTGTGGGACATGACGGGACGCCTTTGTTGCAGACTAGCTATCTAATGCCAATCACTCACCCATGAACGGGAAAAGCAGACTCTTCCTACGGACCCTAAATTAGCTAGGCCGTTAAAGCCTATTGATTAGGGGAAGAGGAGCTTATCTCTTAGGAACGAAGAGGCAGCCTGCTGCTTGGATATGCTGGGCTAAAGACTGCCGGTTCCTTAGGGAGGAAAAGAGAGACTTCCGGTTGGCTACTGGTTGCTTGGGACTGCTTGGTCCTTGGGGACATGACGCACTTCTCAGCAACTCACTCGCTTCACCTCAGGGGCGGTCGCCTTCAACATCGATATCCACGCCGGCGACAGAGTCTGCATGACCGTCGACGCGACCAGCACAACTACCGGCTGGGCCTAGATCGAGAACCTCACCACCGGCAAGCAGGCCTACCACACATTCAACCCGCAGAACGTCGCTTTGTGCGAGACTGACGCCGAATGGATCGTCGAGCGCTTCGGCCAGCTCGTCAACGGCCTGGTGCAGCCCGTGCCGTACGCCGATGTTGGAACCGTTATCTTTGAAAACTCTTGGGCGTACCAGAACGGGCAGCGGGTTGGACTGAGTGGCGCGGACCTCGCGAGTTTGAGCCAGGGCAACCAGGTGGTCACCCAACGCCAGCTTGACAACGACCAGGCACTGATCTGCAAATATACCGGCTATTAAGCGTGTTGTAAAAATGGGTAGAGGCCGGAACAGTCTGGTGTCGTGTCTCCTTGTCATTATTGAAGCAAGGTATGAAAGATTCTCAACAATCAATCAAGCAGATTCACAGCTGCCTATGTGAAGCACAGAACTTCCTCCTCTGTTTCGTGCAATCGTGCGACTAGATGCTCCCACCATGGGCGCCGTGCACCAATGTGCGGGTCCAATTTCTCTTCAAGTTCCAGTTCCGTATCAATCCAGGCCTCAGCTCGGGTCAACGCATCGTACAGTGGAGAGACACTCTGCTCTCACAGTCAGCGTCTGCAAGTTCACGTCGAAAGATCCTACTTACACTCCTCACTCGCGATTGCAGCACCCCCTGAAACCAGCTCATTGACACTTCCTTGTTCTCTTGAGCCGTCGCCAACATACCGAGCATGAAGACTGGAAGCAGCGGAGCTTGGGCTGTGAAAATGGTGCCCGAAGTTGGCAAGATGCGGATGCACATTGCCAGGTCGGTGATGTTGGCTGTTACGTCGGGGCTGTTGCGAGGTAATCTATAACCTTCTGTAAGTATTGGATCATATCTGCGCTGCTGTCAGGTACTTGCCTCAAAATGCGGCACTGCAGATAGATAATACTGGCAATTCGCCATGCCTCGGCCGTAACGGTCGTCATGTCTTCGAGCGAGTCAATGAGGTAGCCCTGCGGCAACCCCCTGACTTTTTCGATAACAGCTGGTTCAGACATGACAGTGGCCCAGTCCCTGCCCTCTCTGCTCCATTGCCTCAGCTCGACCAATTCGCGGAGCAGATACTGTGCTGTGATTGGGATAACAGGACTGTCGCTATCCTGCTGTAGCCGCGCCGCGCAGTATGTGATTTGGCTGATCATGTGGAGAAGCTTTCTTGAGAACCCACAAGTGCCATGGATCTCGTACATGTCCCGTCGAGTGCCGCTCAGTAGCCAGCCAAACCGTGCAACCTCTCCGATTACGTCTTGGACCGGGAGTTCCATCAGGCACTGAGCCAAGATGGCCGCATTTCCGACAATGGCTGATTGCGAGATGCGAAGTGGACTGACTAGTTCGTTTGGATATCGCCAAAATCGGGAACCAGCGTCGGTCATTCCAAGGAACTGCTCTGCCAGCGTAAAGCCTCGCAGCCAGCGTGAATCATGTGGCGTCTTTAGACGTCTTTCGGTAAATACGATCTAAGGCGAGTCAGAGTGAGAAAGCAAGAGCCACGCGAGACCCGACACTGGGCAGAAGAGTAACTCACGTCCCGCATCGACAAGATGATGGAAATATTGACGAGTTCGTCAATCTGGTCAGAGTCCAGGCCAGGCCAGTCGTTGAGCAGATTGACTAAGCGGATGTCGGCATCAGAGAAACGCATATTGACACGATGGCCGATTTGCAGCGTAGGTAGGTAGTCATAGATGTAAACGCCTGACAGGCTGAGAAGCGCAGCCCGAATGCCATCGTTTGGCAGCATCCTTGCCAAGTCGTTTAGCCAAAAGTTCGTTTCGGGCAGGATACTCCTCCCGGGGCACCAATTGGAGACGTCTGTTTGAAATGGGTGTCAATATGTAGTCTGGTCGTTGGCTCCCGTTCGCGCAGAGGGAAATGGAAAAGAATATTGAGGGCCAGGGCCGCCACTTACAGAATTTCCACAGTTGCAAGTCTATGGAGTCCAGTTTAACCATCAGCCCAAATTGAGACGGCAAAAGTTGAGGTTTGCTTGCCGGAATAGACACGGGCGATGGCAACGGCTCTTGAGGACTTGTGTTTGAAGAATGAACCGCTGGAATCGCGATGACGGCCTCCGCAGTTGGTGTGGTCGGCGATGTCAGGCCGCTGCTGTTTGAATTGAGAGCCTGTGCAGAAGGCGAAGAGCTACCCGTCGATATCCTCATGAGCGGTGAAAGCTGCGGCGGTGCTTCTTTGTTGTTCCGACGAGACCAACGGAACTTGACGAAGCTATTGACCTCGGACGGTGGCGGGATATACCGAGGTATCAGGGATTCGCCGAATGTGTCCCGAAGGTCAGTGAAAGGACTCTCCGCGGTGAATCCATTCTGGTAGCTGTGGCTTGTTGATGATTGGGAAGAGAGGACTTGTTTGCGATTAGAAGAGGATGTCTGGCCAGCAGGTGGGATGCACTCGAACCGTCGAGACCTGTAGCGACGACACAGCTAAGATCAGCATATAGCAAAGGACAACAAACGAGGTATAGAGGAGGTCATGGGCTTGCCTCGGAGGACTCAGTGGTGCAACAGGGGAGAGCTTGGACGGCGGTCCATGTCACATGCGACAGCCACGAGCAGCAAAACAGAGAGAAAGGCGTCGAGGGAGACTCGTGTCTTCAGAATTGGCGAATGTAAAACTTCACTCACCAAAGAAAGATGATGTCTGACCTACTGCCGCCGTCTCTGGCAAGACATCTTTTCGCATCGAAGCCTTCGGAGGCGGCGGGGATGACGGCCAAATCGCGCGATAGTCGCAAACCGCGGCCATGGTTCGACTGTCGCTGGCTTCGGGAGCTGCCAAGAGTTTGGGGAATTTAGGCCGCTTAGCCGGGCGTTCAGGACCCGACCCGTCGTCCATGTGACTCGCACAATTGTGCTCAAGGAGGCACTCACGGATGGCTCTGGCGCTGCTGGAGGCCACTGCTACCCATCCAACAAAGGGGCTAGGCTGGCGAGACCGAGAGGTCCTTTATGTTCTGATGGATCAGGGTCTTTCAGTCGAGTCGACGGTCGCGTGTCGGGGTTCAAGACGACAGTACGGAGTACCTGTACTCACAATGGATCGAGAGACAATAGATGGGGATGACAAGTCTACTTGGGGAGGGCTACGTAACTGTGACCACGGCCGTGTCTAAGCCTACGTAGCGAACACTGCTACTCTCGAGCAAGCTCTAACAGCAGGGCTGTGGAGGAGCAGCCCGATGCAAGTCCCTCCTACAACATGCACGAAGACAAGAAACGATCTCAAGCCACAAAATATTGTCCGAGACCTGCCAACGGCGGTTTCACCTGGGTGGTTTTGATTCGCCCAATGCCACGTCCAGATCGATGCCAGCGGCGTAGCAACCCGTCCTGGGTCGCGTGCCCACATGCCGACCAAGGGCGAGAGCCTGAGCGGTGGCAAGTTAGGGGACTTGCAACGTCCTCCGGATCCAGTACGTGCAGGTTGCCGAGACTCATCTTGGCACACCTCATATAACCCAGCACCACTCAGATGGCCCATGCATTTTTGCTTGAAAGTCTGTATTCCACTGGCATCGAAGGTCAGTGTTGTGTTTCATTGGGAGGTACTGGGGATCCTCCCCTTTGGGCCGTGATATTGCGACCTTGGGGGCAGAGTTGCAAGGAGATACGACATACAATTGAAATCCGCCACAGTAGTGAACGCCACATCAACGGACAGGCGCGGGGAGCAGCATATCCTCTGTAGTCCAGCCAGCCTATACCGCTTGTTTCTGACACGAACTGCCCCTCAACATGCTGCTTGCATGGGATGCAACTACAATAAAGGGATGACGGGGCGCAGCCGTGCAAGAACTTGCTTATTATAGGCTTGTCCCGTGCTGCAGCAAGCATCAGTCTACAGCGTCGTGATGCCATGTAACTGTTCTGCCGATCCGACTGCACCACGACGACGTGCAGCGACAAGGAAGCCTTATCAGATGATCCTAGTCTGTCTTACATGTGCAGAAGCCAATGTGCACCATATCCGCCAAACGCCACAAATCTCAAGTACCCGTCTCCAAGTTTACCTTGGCGACACAGTGCTGTCTCGCGATCTGGAACAGTGAACTAATTTGCCAAGCAATACTCAGCATTAACGCCTCTATGTATGGAGTCTATGGACACGCTCTGTGTGGCATGCAATGTCGAGCGCAGCCAACAACTAGTTGCCACATCTAGCCGCCCTACCAGCCTCAAATGCTGCACGTTGTTCGAAAGGAGCAAGTGCGGCGGGGAAGTGACAAGTCAGTGCAGCCTCCTCTCTGTAAAGATGTGCCGCCAGGACGAGTACTGCGCCCACGTACATACCACCTGTCAACTTCAAATGCGTCTTAGTGAACACTGTGTCGTCCTCTGCATGATCTTGTCTTAGACGTTGAGCGCGACCCGGGAAATAAAGCGACATGCCAGTCAGTGGTGCCAAGGGCTCCAACGGCTTCGGGCCGCGACTGTCAAAGTGCTGGACAACTGAGACAGAGCACCAACACGTGGCTGAGCCTTGGCATATCGCGAGACATGACTAGTCTTTCGAACTAGCAATAAATTATGCGCGCGAGGACAGGTTTGTCTCCGTCCGTAGTCCAGAATTGAGCCGCGGTCTCAGCACCCTGAAACCTGCATCACAGCCATCAAGTTACTTGTCATCTTTCGTCGTTGACAGACTGTCCTTCAAAGCGGGGAGTCCTGGGAATCGGGACCGCCAAGAACCCATGCTGGAAGCCTGGAACCCCCAGAGGTGACATGGACGTGACAGCATGAAGCGGACCTACATAGGACCCTTACCAAGTGACTGGAGTCCTGACACTGCAGGCACTGCCCATCCCATGACACTCACTGCATTTGGCGGTGCCTCGTCTTACAAAACGAAGGAATTACTTTTTGCTACGGTGCTGCCATTCCAATGGCCACTGGCAGGCAGGCCATGTCTGCCACCCCCAAATATCTGCCTCCCGACGCCGACTCCTCCACCTCCGTTGCGGAATCCAGTGGCGTACCTCGCCCCAGACATGCATACTTGTATGCCGTCTCAACTGTCAACAAAAGAAAAAAAAAGGTCCCGCGCGCAAGAAAATCCCAAGTCGTGTCAAAACGTTATTGCGTGCTTCCTCCGGTGGCCGAAAAAGCAAACCGTGCAGTGTGTGTTATACAGCGGCTGCGCCGCTCGGTGGAAGCGAAATATTCTGGGGAACGGGCTTTCCCGCATACAAGACCACCGTGGCAGGGGCAAGCAGCGGTGTGTAGAGAGAGTATGTGCGAGTGGCCGACGACGCGTCCGACGATCCTGCAGACCTCCAACCCGTAAGCAACGTCGCCAGTCCTGGACATTGAAGAGGTAGCCGCTGGGCAGATGCAAGCCCAGTGCCTGGCCCCCTTAGCGAGGCCACCCCGAGTTTCCCGTCGACTATGCCGACGGGGACTTTGCTCACTGATCCGATTGTGCGACCATCGGTCCGCCCTATACTCGTAAAGACATGAGCGAGCGGAATACCGGGTCGATCGGAGCAGATGGCTTCTTAAGCTTATTCTTCAATAGAAAGAATAGTAGGCCCCAGATAAAGGCATCCTCATTTAAATCGGCTTCACCATAATTGAGCCTAGCATTTCTTTTATTATCGATATTAAAAGAAATATGATGCCCGTTCGGCATGAAGCCTATTGTTCGGTAATCTGACCCGGGCTCACACCCTGTAACGGCATGAACGAGCGGGCCAACGATGCGATAGTAGGCACCGGGATAGACAAGTGTGAAATTGGGGGTATAATCGAGGTGTTCGGGGGAGATGGAGAAGCAATGAACAATTAAAGTATGATTGGCTGGAGAGCTCATCTTAAGGTAGATTTAAAGGGGGTTTTTATAATATAATTAGATAAGAAGTAATTAAATAAGAGAAAGATTATACATCCTCTGTAAGGGAAATGGTCCTCCTTTTATAGATGATGTCAAGAACTAGATCGCCCATTGCAACGAGAAGACTCGGACCAAACAACGTAATTCTTACCGCATTACACGCAACAAACGCGGGGTCAAATGGTCTAGCCGTTCACAAGAGTTTATCGCGGCGTCAGAGTTCGGTAGAGGTTGTCAGCTGCCTCTGTCACGGGCTAGGAGGTGTGCAAGGCGACCAGTTAGCCGCCACAAGATCCGTCTGTCTCGGCACTCCGTGCCGAGGCAGCACCTCACACCCACATATAAGGCATGCCCTCGCATTGCGCACGCAACAAGCCAACTTCAAAGAGATAAGAGGCTGGCCTTGGGCCAACGAGCACTGGATTTGGCGAAAGCCGAGACGGTTCTATGCAGATCACGACGTGGTGTGCATCAGTCCTGATGCAGCCGATGGGTGGGTTGCAACCTTGGGCCGCGATGTCTTACATGGACAGCAGATGCAGTGAGCCGTGCCGTAGTGGTCAAGTAGAAAAGGCAAGTCACCGTCCAGCCACAAGAGATATACCGGGCGAATATCCCCCATAGCTGTGGTTGGTGACCTTGTCTGTGCCATCCGAGGGACTGCCCTACTCGGCACATGTATGTCCGCACGACGAGTCCACCATCTTGGTGTCAAATGAGAAATCGGTGATTGGTTTACCTACAGTGTGCGTCCGATGCAACCTCTGCACCTGCTCTTTTGCAGGTTATGGTGGTTTCAAAGCGCTGGAACCCATGTACGAGTAGCTAGTTTCAACATCGTCCATGGCAGGCCCCTGAGTACATTCATGCATTCTGACATGATGCAGTCCACCAGCGCCCTCTGTGTGACTCTATGCTTCTCGTTGCCCAGGTAGGTACTACAGGCAAACTGAGCACAGCAGCGCGAAGCCTGGGGGCGGCGGCGGCTGGGCCATGGTTGCGATAGTACTGTCGGGATACTGTGCATCGTACCTAATCAACGTACTCCTCACAGAGGGCATCTCGCTGGACCAAGACTGGTGGCGGGGCCTGCAGCGGCGGGTCAGGCAGCCCAGGCCATCAGACGCGACGCGCAATGCAGATGGCCCATACCTAACAAATGGTCGACAGCTCCTCGCTCTCCCGCCACCCTCACCTCCTCCAGCCATCATCCCACGATCCGGGCCTCGTCACCAGCGCCAGCACATCGTCATCCGCCTCACCGCAGCGTCAAACAGCGAAAAAGCGAGCGCAGCGACAGCAGCAGCCAGCGTTCCCGTGTCGTCATTCCTCCGACATCCCCGTCGACCCCAGCGCCAAGGGCACGCGATCCCCGAATTGGCCAGCTCGACTTCCATCCATTCCTCACGTCGCCGATAGCGCCGACTGCCAGACACAGACCCTGCCTTCGCCACCACCGTCACCACCATCATCACCATGGCCTGGCAACTCTCGCGGCGGCGGCTCTCGCGCACCGTCAACAGCAAATACATCTTCGGACGCATCGTACGTACCCGTCTTCTTGCACCGTCTCGGCCTCGCTGTTGTCGTCATCCCCAGGCGTGCTCCTCCATGGGCCGCCCCCTGTTCTGCGACCGCCGCGAGCGTCGTCTTCGACGAGACTGACAATTAAACACCCCAGCCGCTGCTCCATACCGTCATCTTCCTCATAGAAATGGCCCTCGTCGCCCGCCTGACGGCGCGGTTCAGCACGTACTACGAGGAGCGTCCGCGTGCGTCCCTCCCTGACCTTGTCCAACGGCTCCAACCACACAGCTGCTGACGTCGACCAGTCATGACCATGATGGTGGCCAACGCCATCCTCGGCGGCATCGCCGACACCGTCGCCCAGAGCATCACCGCGATCCGCCAGCGCGCCCTGCGCAAGCCCGGCGGCGTCACCAAGGACGACACCTTCGCCATCGAGATCCACGAGCTCGACCACAAGAACCCGCTCCTCGACCGCGACCTCATCCCCAACTCCAAGGCCCTGCCGCCGCCCTTTGACTTTGAGCGCCTCACCCGCTTCATGGCCTACGGCTTCTGCGTCGCGCCCCTGCAGTTCCGCTGGTTCAAGTTCCTCGAGCGCGCCTTTCCCATGACCAAGACGAGCGCCCTCGGCCCCGCCCTGCAGCGCGTCGTCTTCGACCAGCTCGTCTACGCGCCCTTTGGCGTCGGCCTGTTCTTTGTCGCCATGACCATTGCCGAGGGCGGCGGCCGGCGCGCCATCACCAACAAGCTGCGGGACATGTACGTCCCGACGCTCAAGGCCAACTACGTCGTGTGGCCGGCGGTGCAGATTGTCAACTTTCGGCTGATGCCCGTCATGTTCCAACTGGTAGGCCCAGCCTCTCTGTTGTGTCGACATGTTCCTCGCGTACATGCTAACGTGGCGAACAGCCCTTTGTGTCAACCATTGGTATCGCCTGGACTGCGTACCTGTCTCTTTCAAACGCCGCCGACTAAACGAATGATGATACAGACCGGGACCTGTAAAGAGGAGGACGGCATGACAATCTGCGACTGAGTCGCCGCCTGGTCGGTGCGAAGAATGCGGAGACGGGTGTTCCTGCGGCGTCGGCTGGCTGCTTGCTTCGTCCTTTACTTGTATCTGCGACTACCTGGGCCTTGCGCCGTTTGGAGTTGGGAGAATTGGCCATCGTTTGTCGTCTGTCTAGATAGCCTAGACTGGGTGGTGTTTTGAATCTACCAGCAGTACCATCGGCGTTCCAATGGCTCCGTGTCGACAGTTGCCACGGTCCATCTGCCAATAGGCCTCTGCTAAACCAATTGGCTAAACAGGGCGCCACTGCCTTAGCTGCCGCGCTCCCATCGCAGCGGGCGGGAGAAGCATCTTCAGCAATGAGTGATTTTCGTGGGCCTGCACGGACGACGCAGGGTCGCCAACGTCACTCCTGCGCGGACCCCGCCAAAGCTCCGTCCTCAACACCCCACAACCCTCCTGCAACTTGAGCATCCATCTCCCTCCCGCAAACAAACCACCTCTCCACCGCCATCCTAATCAACCATTGCTTCCCTACCGCAGCTTCGCCTCTTGCAACGACTATTTGCGCCATCGCCCGTCAAGATGTCTCTGGCTAGCAAGCTCTCCATCACCGATGTCGACCTCAAGGGCAAGAGGGTCCTGATTCGGGTGAGTCCGGGTCCAGCCCCGCTATCCGAGACGGAGGCATGGGACGGGAAGCTGCCCAGAGCGTTGATGAGCTGCAATGCCGTTGGAGCTTGCGATGATGGGCTGGGCCACGCGTTGAACTCGACGCGCAGCAGAGGTCCAATGGACAATGGCTGTTGTTGAGCTGAAGACGCAGCCATGGTTGAACGTGGAGGCTAACCCCTCGGCAGGTCGACTTCAACGTCCCCCTCGACGAAAACAAGAAGATCACAAACAACCAGCGCATCGTCGGCGCCGTCCCCACCATCAAGCACGCCCTCGACCACGGCGCCAAGTCCGTCGTCCTCATGTCCCACCTCGGCCGCCCCAACGGCCAGGTCAACCCCAAGTACTCGCTGCAGCCCGTCGTCGCGGAGCTCGAGAAGCTGCTCGGCAACAAGGTCACCTTTGCCCCGGACTGCGTCGGCCCCGAGGTCGAGGCCATTGTCGCCAAGGCCGACGACGGCGCCGTCGTGCTGCTCGAGAACCTGCGATTCCACATCGAGGAGGAGGGCAGCGCCAAGGACAAGGACGGCAACAAGACCAAGGCGGACAAGGCCAAGGTTGACGCGTTCCGCAAGGGCCTGACTGCCCTGGGCGACGTCTACATCAGTGGGTTCCCCCATGCTTTGTTTCCTTGCCGGTTGCAGGAACCGGAGGCTGACTGCGTCTTCAGACGATGCGTTCGGCACCGCCCACCGCGCCCACTCCTCCATGGTCGGCGTCGACCTGCCCCAAAAGGCCGCCGGCTTCCTCATGAAGAAGGAGCTCGACTACTTTGCCCAGGCCCTGGAGTCCCCCAAGCGCCCCTTCCTCGCCATCCTCGGCGGCGCCAAGGTGTCGGACAAGATCCAGCTCATCGACAACCTCCTCGACAAGGTCAACACGCTCATCATCTGCGGCGGCATGGCCTTTACCTTCAAGAAGACTCTCGACGGCATGGCCATTGGCAACTCGCTGTTCGACGAGGCCGGCGCCAAGACTGTCCCGCAGCTGATGAAGAAGGCCGAGGACAAGAACGTCAAGGTGGTCCTGCCCGTCGACTACATCACGGCCGACAAGTTCGACAAGGACGCCAAGACGGGCAAGGCGGCCGACGCCGACGGCATCCCCGACGGCTGGATGGGGCTCGACTGCGGCGACGAGTCGATCAAGCTGTACGAGGAGGCCATCGCCGAGGCCAAGACGATCCTGTGGAACGGCCCGGCCGGCGTGTTCGAGTTTGACAAGTTTGCGCACGGCACCAAGGCCACGCTCGACGCCGTCGTCGAGGGCTGCCAGAAGGACGGCAAGATTGTCATCATCGGCGGCGGCGACACGGCCACCGTCGCGGCCAAGTACGGCGTCGAGGACAAGCTCAGCCACGTGTCGACGGGCGGCGGCGCCAGCCTAGAGCTGCTCGAGGGCAAGGAGCTGCCCGGCGTCACTGCCCTGTCGAGTAAGTAAACGTACGCCTCGATACCCGAAGACGTGGCCCGTTGATGACTGGGGGTCCGCAAGGCCGAAATGGACGGTCTCAGCTGTAAGGCCTGCTCGATTTTGTCAAAATAAAATAGTGAAACGATTCGTTGCAGCTTCATCGCCCTCAAGTCTGCAATTCACACGTCAAGTCGCCTGTGTATCATGTCTGGTGCCAAGTATGCGTGACGAGGTTGATTCATGCGTGTCCCAAGTCTATGATTCCGTAGTTCCCAGCTCAATCCGCCCTGCCGCGTTGCTCTCCCCGGCGCGGACATCACCTCCGCTTCGACGCCTCGACCTTTTTCAGTTCCTCCCTGCCAAACGTCAGCATGCAACGTACAGTACGGGGTCGTGATATTGGGCACGTGTCGACGTCGTTTCGCGGGCGCGGGGTACGTCGAGGGAGGGGGCCAGAGTAGGGCACACACTTTAGCTGCGCGGAAAAGTCATCGCTCGTGTCGTCGTCGTCCCAGCTCTCCTCCCACAGGTGCTTGGCCTCGCCGCTGGCCTGGGCGGCCTCGGTCTGGTCCTCGGGCCAGTCTGCGCGCTGCAGTTAGCATCCGATGCTCGCGGCGTCTCGGATTCCGGGGCGGCGCTTGGGAGAGGGAGGGCGCACCGTCGACGGGAAAGTCCTCGAACTCGTCGTCCTCGCCGAGGGCGGTGGCGGCGGCGGTCTGCTCGGCGGGCGCGGGCTGCTCGGCGGGCTTGGCGTCGTCGGGCTTGGGTTCTGCGGAGGCCATGGCGGGGGATTCTGCTGGCGGGCGCTTGCTGGGAGCTGGAGGGGGGGGTGTATGTCGTGGGAGGAAGGGCGCTGGATGGCGGTGCGGGATGTGGTGTGGTTTCGTTGGCGATGGGTTGGTGATGTGGTGGGTGGTTGCGGCTCTGGAGTCTGGATCAGAGGCGTCGGGGGTGAGAACGGGGCGGAAGAATGCTGGACCGTTGGCGGCGGTGTAGGGTAGGTGCCTGGATTTGGTGCCGATACGACTGCGAGACTTCAATCAGTAGCTCGTCTGTGGGATTAAATAGCGTGGTCTTTCTATGAATACTGTTCTAAGAAATGTATTACTATGAGGTATTAGAGTCGTCGGCGCTGACGCTGCTGTTGGCCGGTGGAATGAATACTATGACGTTCAAACACTGGAAGCGTGCATCTCACGGTTGATAGCGAGACACAGACATTGGAGTTGAGGACAACATCAGTATTCCTACGAGGGCCACGCGGGATCTAGGTGTCAATTCAACCCGGAAACTGCAAACACGTCCCCTGAGCGGTCACTCCATCCGCTCACGAGCCAGACAGTCGCCGAGTGTGGCGCCGTCAGCAATACGCCGCATGCGTAATTGGAGGCCGTCAGACGCTAGGCACACTGCCCGAGCCGCACTCAAATTATTAATTCACCTCGCTGAGATACGTCGAGAGCCGTCACGCTCGTCCTCCATTGGCTTCCTTTCTCGGCGGTCTCGTGCTCACCTCGACTACGAGAACCGGTCGGCGTGCCGACACCTGCACCTACGCCTGCGCGTTTTATCTCGTCACGGCTGAGCCACGCACCACGGCCGCGGGCCTGGATCCTCCGCTGTTGTGTTTGCTGCAGCGAGGGTGTCGGGACTGGCCTGGGCTGCGAATTTTCACAGAGAAACCGCGCACCGGTCCCGTCGCCAGCCGTGAGTGAGCCGTGGATGCCAGGGCCGTCATCGTCACCGCCATGGGCCCCCTCAGCGGATGGTTCCGCGGCGCGGACAGCGGCGGCGCGGGCGACACGGCGGCCCAGGAGCGGGCGAAGCTGGCCGACGCGCTCGCGTGGACGGGGCTCATCATGAACGACGACATGGACGGCGCGTGGACGGGCCTGCAGCGCGGCGACTCGTCCTTCCACAACCTCGGCTCGGCCGTCACCTCCTTCATGCGCTCCGTGCTGGGCTTCGAGAAGCACGTCATGGCCGAGACGTCGGCGAAGCTGGCCGACTGCGAGACGCGCGCCTGGGCCGACTACAAGCGCGCGCAGCGGCACGGCGCGGCGCGCAGCACGGGCAGCATCTACCCCCCGGGCACCGAGTACGAGCTGGTGCGCGCCGAGACGCAGCTCATGGGCGCCGTGGTGGGCGTGCTGCACGAGAGCCTCGTCGAGGCCATGCGCAGCTTCTACAAGCTGCGCAAGGCGTTTCTCATCCTCGACGCCATCATCGCCATCGAGGCCAAGGCAGCGGCGGCGGCGGCGGCGGCGAGCGCGAGCGAGAGCAATGCTGCTGCGGAGCTGATCCCCGACGGGGCGGAGAGCAGCGGATCCGAGGACAAGACGTCCGGCCTGCAGACGCCCGTCGGCGAAAAGGAAGCGTCCACGGCTGCGACGACGCCAGAGGACCCGAGCGCCGATGGCTCACGACCGGCGTCGCCCCTGAAGCTGCCGTCGTCGGACGCCGTCGACGCCGTGGACGAGCCCCTGCGGCTCGACGACCCCATCGACGTCTTCATCCACTCGGGCGCCAACATGTGCTTCGGCATCATCCTCCTGATGCTCAGCCTCATCCCGCCCGCCTTCTCGCGCATCCTCTCCGTCGTGGGCTTCCGCGGCGACCGCGCGCGCGGCGTGCGCATGCTCTGGCGCTCCGCCGCGCACCACAACATCAACGGCGCGCTGGCGGGCATGGTGCTGCTGGGCTACTACAACGGCCTGCTCGGCGCCGTCGACATCGTGCCGTGCGCGGCCGACTACGACGACGCCGCCGAGTCCGTGGGCCCGCCGCTCGACAAGTGCCGCCGGCTGCTCGCCGACCTGCGCGCGCGGTACCCCGACTCGCGGCTCTGGCGCGTCGAGGAGGCGCGGCTGCTGGCCAACGACGGGCGGCTCGACGAGGCCATTGCCATGCTCACGGCGGG
>PKSG01000187.1:0-14732 GCA_002916505.1 Tolypocladium paradoxum
GGCCACGTGCCGCTGCGTCTCCGCCGAGGGCAGCGTCGGGCGCAGCCCCGGCGAGGAGGGAGACGTCTGCGCGGGCGCGGCCGCGGCGGCCGTGTTGGTGGTGGTGGCGCGCGTGGGCAGCGAGAGCGATGTGGGAGGCGAGGAGGAGGAGGCGGTGGTGGATTGCCGCGGGGAGGTGGACGGCGGCGGCTGGGGAGCCGCGGATGATGCCGTGGTTGACATGGCCGGTTGTCTCGGAAGTCTTGTTGTCGATGTTTTTGCGAGAAGCTCCAACCACTGCTTGGTGATGCTCGCCTCGCCTCACACGCTGCGGCACCTGATCAAGAGTTCGCTGCAATGGAGGGTGGTGTGCATGACGCCCCGCATGCAGCGCGACCTGCATGGCTTGATGCCTGCGTCTTGGAAGCAAGCCTTGTACCGAATCAATTTCCACAGCAAACAACTTGCCCCTTGCAGATGACATTACACCGCCCCTAGTTGGGATGCTATACATACACACATTGTCCGTCCTAAATTCATGCCCCCAGGTCGGTTGCCCTCTTGTGCTCGTCTTCGCGTCATGCTTAGGCGTGTAATCTTCCTTCTCCCCCGGTCCTGTCCAGCAGAAGTGTCAAAGCCAGCTCGTGCGCCAACATCCAGCTGACACATTTCGTTCCATCTACTCGACTCGACCCCATCCATGTACAAGTCCTTTTTGCCCTCCATTATATTCCACACCCAGGCCGTCTGTCCGTGGAGGCCATGGACAGGAGCAAAACGAACGGTCCTAAAACTCCGATGCTATGCGAGATAAACGAGCGTAAACGGCCTGTCTTAAACATTAATTCCAACATGTTCAAAAGAATGACGAACCCTGCCGTTACTGTCGAGTGAAATCCAAGGCGCAGGTTCCAGACCACGGCTCCATTAGATGGCCACCTTCCCGCCGTTCATGCGCGGCGGTAGAAGCCCCAGGCCACTGTTGGGGCTGAAGGCAGCAGAAGAGGTTTGTCCGTTGCCGTCCGAGGACATGGATGAGATGGACGACAGCGAGTTGAAGCCCGAGTGGCCTCGCGTCATAGTCCCGCTGCGAGACATGGAGATGCCCGGGTTTGCAATGAGTGCGTCTGCCCTATCAAACACATTCCCCTGGAACGCCGCGGCAAAGGACGCGCTGTGAGGCGTCGTGGGCACCGTCGCCTGCATCGCCGGGCCCAACGCCACGCTCTGAGGCGTTATCGGAAGCTGTGCCTGTGTCGGCGACGTGCTCTGAGACGCGTATTGTCCAGCATGCATGCTACCGTGGCCCCTGGGGAGTTGGAAGAGGTGGTGCCAAGGCGAGTGCACTATCCTGTTGATCGTCTCCTTCATGCTCTGCTGGATCGGCTTGAGTCGTATCCTCGTGTCTGGAGGTAGAGGAATCTTGTTAATCGCCGCTTTGATATTTTCGGCCATGCTGGTCCACGAGGCAATGAAGTTGCTGCATTGATTCCAGAAGCTGGCTTGGGTCCTCACTCCCGGATCGCTCAGCTTGACTAGTGACAGTCGGTTTCTCAGAATCTCCGTCTGCTGGATCGTGGTATTGCACATGGCCATCAGGTGTTTCCAGTCGTGGAGCAGATTCATGGGAGCATGCTGTTGCGCAGCGTGTCTCAGACCACCAGCCAGCTGGACCTGGAAGTTGGGCAGAGTGCGGAGCACAATATCGGCCGACCTCTGCAGACACAGGAAGATGCGGTCGAATAGCACGTCATCGTCAGAGAAATCGGAGCCCATACCGCGACTATGAGCGGACGAAAAGGGCTCGCCTGAGCGCGGCATTGCCGATGTGATTGTGGCCGTCCGTCCCGAGCCGTTGAGGAAAGGGACAGCCACATCCGTGGCTACCCTCAAGTTTGCAGGGTTATGAACAATTGTGCCGTTGCGGCTTCGCGAGAACCCAGGCCTCTCGGCAGTAGGGGTGGCTATCGGTTCTCGGTGATAGGGGCGGATGGTATCACTCGTGCTCTCCAAGTCCTGATTCGCTGGCTGGTGTTTGGCTTGCTCGGCCGTTACCGAGGCCAATGTGACGCGGAGCTCCATGATACTGTTGTAGAGCAACATCAGGAGTGTCCGAATGTATCGTGCATCTCCATTGTCGACAAACGTATCGATGTTGTCCGCCAGCAGGGTGCAGACGTGGCCATATGCGCTTACCAAGGTCTGGCAAGCGCGGTGGACATTCTCATTGTCGCGGGACGAATATTGATCGCCTTCGGCTATCGCCACGTCGTGTTTCTGGATCTCCTGTTCCAGCTCCTCGACATGAGAGTTTGTGTTGTAGAACACGATTTCCAGACTCGATCTTTTCGCAGACCCATCGTTGGTCAAGGTCATGAGCATTTGAATCATCGGGTGGATCTGAAAGACGGAGTACAGGATGCCCTTGGCTGCCTCGATGATGGGGTCGAAGACCTTGGATTCACGCCGGCGTTCGGGAAGAATGGATAGTCGACGGACGTATATCGGACGCTGGAGAAATGGCTCGGTCGGCGTCGCAGGGCTTTTTACTCCTGGAGGAGTTCCCTGCATGGCCGAGCCGTGACTGAGGCCTCGATAGTGGCTGAATCGAACATTGGCCCGTGTCTCGTCCAGTGTGCCGAGGTCGGATGCCTTTTTGGAGACGATGCCCATGCGGCGGCTGCGCCCATCGGGTCTGTCGGAACGCAATAGGCTCTCGGAATTGCTACGAAGCCGCTCATTGACGTTGCCAATGGTCAGAGGCATGACGCCTGGCCGACGAGTCGCCGTGTTCTGCTGAGACAAGCCCCGATAATGTGATCTGCTGGGAATGGGGGGCGGGCGTGATCCGCCGTTGGGGGACCGCATGTCGGGCATGTCGGCGCCGTTGACCTTGATGGGGAATCGACCGCTCGCGGCTCGCTTGAGCGGGAACCGTGGAGTCTCGGCGCCTTCACTCGATTCGTCGCCCGTCGTTTCGGACTCTAGTCGCCCGTTGATTGCGTACTGCCTCAGGAACTTCTTGATATGAGCCGTCACGGCAACCTCGGTGACTTCGATATCCCTCGAAATGCCTTCGTTGGATGGACTTCCCGCTTGGGGCTGAATCGCGTCCTTGGGTGGGAAGCTAATTGGGTTGCCCTCAAACTTGAGGACCTGCAAGGAGACCATGTCGGCAAGGCAAAGCGGGAGCTCGCGTATCTGATTCTTCGGGACGGAGAGCACCTTCAACGACGAGAGCTTGGCAATTTCGCTAGGCAGCACTCGCAGTTGGTTGCGGCCGAGGTCGAGAATCTCGAGGGATCTCAAGTCGCACAGCTGTTGGGCGGTCAGCCGAAGCACTGACCGCCAGAGGGGGCGGAGAGTAGCAGTGAATGGGGGATCCGCTTACCGGCATGGGGAACTCCTTGATCTGGTTGCCTCGTATGTTGAGGTATCGCAGTGACGTGCATTCGGAAAATCGAGCTGGTAGAGATGAAAGCTGATTGTGGGACAAGGCAAGGCTACGAAGGTAGCGACAGGTCAGTGAATGGGGGGAGGTGGAGGAGCTGGTTCCGTCGACTAACCGTTCCAGCTCATTCTTGACAATGTCCACGACCTCCTCCGGCAGCTTCTGGATGTTCTTCCGGCTCAGGTCAATGGTGACGCCAGACCTGAGCCCAGCGCCCACAGCGCCGGCTTCGGCGGCCTGGCTCTTCTCGCTCTCGAGGGCATTTCGCATCGCCTCGCGCGCCAGGGCAATGACCTGCGACGGCGACGGGGACGTCGAGATCGAGGCCGACAAAGTCGCGTTGGACGAGGCGCTTCGGAGACTGGGGACCGGCGGTGGCGGCGGCGGCGGAGGGCCATTCGACATGGCGGCGGAATTGGGGACAGGACGTCGTCCTTGGGCCGAGTTCTCGGGCAAGCCGCGGACGGCAGAGGACTGCGCGGCCGGGCCGGGCATTCGATCTGGCCGCTCCATGGCCATGGACGAGAGGCGACGATGCTCGCACGCGTAGGTGGTCGAGGAAAAAGATGGTTCTTGGAATCGATCGGAACGGGCGTCGGTCGGGTTTGGCAAGATGTTTCAGAGGCCCCTCGCCCGTTTAAGTCAGGCCCTGGGGTCTCAACCAAGCAAGAAAATCCGCGGACCTTTTAGGTCGATTGAGACTGCGACAGATGGCTAGACGAGGCACGCGAGGTCATCGTGGTGAAGGGCAGCGCGGCGCGGTGCTGCTGTCGGGTGGTTGGGCGGGACCAGAGGCGGGCGTGGCCTGATGGTGATGGGCGGACGGCGGACGGTGGACGATGGACGGTGGATGGTGGACGATGGACGGTGGACGATGGACGATGGATTGACACTCCAGGCGAACCCGTGTGATCTGCCTCGGCCGTGTGGAACTCAGCAGCAGGCCGGGGCGTTCCTCTGCGTCGCTCGCGAACCCCCTAAAACGCTTGTTGCATGGCTGGGGAAAGGGGCACGGCGAGGTTCCGAGGTACCCAGGGCGGCGCGGGTGGGTGGCCTGTTGGTGGTTGGTGGCCACTGGCCTGGCACTGCACAGTGCACGCGCGGCCCAGCTGCAGCGCGTCGCCCGCCTGTGCGCGGGTTCGGCAGCGGCGCTGGCCGAGGCCTACAGCGGTGCCGGTGGCGGGCACGGGCGCGTCGCACAGTGTGACCCTGCCAGCTCCGGGCAGCCATTCAGGAGGTGCGGGCCTCGGGCTGCTCGACGCTGATTTGCGGCTGCTGTTTGCTGTGCTGCGCCGGAGGAAGGCTCTAGCCTCTGGGTGCCTGACAGCCTACAGGAGAGGTGGGTCAGCGCGCGATTGTCCCAGACGTTCTACGGACTAGCCCTGCCACAGAATGCAAGGCACCCGACTCGATCCATCCTCCTGTCAGCCTCCACTCCCTGCGCGTTTGATACCGCGACAGCGCCAACGGCAAACATCCTCGGCGTCTCGATCACAAGGGCGTGGTTGAAACGTGAACAAAGCAACGCCGGCCACGGGGCTGTCTCCGTCATCGCCCGGCATTCATTCCGTGTCTGCCACCACGGTACGGCCTCATCGCTCTGCCGTGCGACCACGCCGGGCAAGCCTCGAGCATCACCATCACACGACTCGCGCGCCATTTGTCAGCCCGCTGCGTCTCCCATTGGTCGTCACCGCATACCTTGGATGTCCAGCCCCAACCAGGACCAGGCACGTCACGCAACGGCCGACAGCGGCCCTGCCGAGTACCCCGGATTGTCGCCGCCAGCGTCGCATCACAGCCGGCCCGTTCGAGCACGTACGAGCACGGAGTACATGTGCTGTTCGTTCCGCGACGGCCGCGCTATGGAGCTCGGGGCTCTGTCCATGCCTTGACTTCGTCGGTGAGCAGTCTCGCCGGGATCAGCGAGCGCTCGTCTCGCGACCCCTTGCATGATGCCGGCAGCTCTACAGCGATACAGCTCGTGCACAGACATCGGCTTCACCCTCCGGGTGCAGTTCCAAAAGGACGACTTCAGGTGAGTTGGCGCAAGGTCGATGTCAACTGCACTAGGGACTAATGTGTATACTGTCAAAAGACCCCATCAACGTGAAATCATCGACGCCGCTCTCGCCGGATTTGATGTATACGTGCAAGCAGCTACTTCCTTCGGGAAGAGCCTGTGCTTCCAGCTCCCCGCTGTGGTTGATCGCGGCAGTGAGTTTATATACCTGCCTTATCCGACAGTCACCCTTGGTGACCAATTACTCACCCTTGCCGCAGTAACCATTGTCGTCTCTCCATTGTTGAGCCTGATGGTGGGGTGCTCATTTCTCATGCATCTTGCCGCCCTCTTGACTAACGAACGCCCGGCAGATAAATCAGGTGGAAGCTCTCAGGGCATCAGGGATCGATGCAAGCTCACTGAACAGCAACACGCCATACGCTGAAAGAGACAGGGTCCAGCGTGACCTGGAGACGGGCCATCCGAGGACCCGGCTTCTCTACGTAACGCCGGAACTATGCTCTGGGCCCCGTTTCCGCGAGCGCCTGCAGTTGGTGCACAAGCAGAAAGAATTAGCCAGGATCGCCATTGATGAAGCCCACTGTATATCCGAGTGGGGTCATGACTTTCGCAAAGACTTTAAGCGGCTCTCATGGTTCAGAGAAACGTTTCCGGACGTGCCGATCATGTGTCTCACGGCAACTGCAAACCCTCGGGTTCGGCAGGACGTCCTAAGCATCTTGGGATTGGAGGCGACGCCAGAGAGGACCAAGTCCTTTCTCATGAGCCCGCAGCGCAGCAACCTTCATCTAGAAATCAGATACACAAAAGACGACGACGACAACCGACTATCAGACTTCTTGCGGTGGATCCGTGGAGTCTATGATCGCCGGCGGTTGGAGTCCCGGAAGGCAGAGCTGAATCAAGTCGGCGAGAGACCTGAGAACGTTCCTGGAATTATTTACACGATATCCCGCGACGAGTGTGAGTCGCTGTCGGCGGCTCTTCGAGACGAAGGAGTCGGCGCGCGGCCCTTCCACGCCAAGCTGCCCAAGAACGTCAAGGAGGAAACCCTTGCTCGATGGATCAACAACGAGCCTGGCTACGATATTATCGTGGCCACGACAGCGTTTGGCATGGGCATCGACAAGAACAATGTGCGCTTTGTCGTCCACTGGCGTATACCCAAGTCGTTTGAGGGGTATTACCAGGAAGCGGGCCGCGCGGGCCGCGACGGTAATGCAAGTTACTGCTTCCTGTACTACAGCCGCGAGGACCTGGAGCGGGTCACGCGGATGATCCGAGGTGACTCAAAGGAGGGCTCCAACTATGACGCGCGGTTGCGAAGCCTCCATGCCCTGGCTCTTTACTGCGAGAACACGGACGCGTGCCGACACGCAGAGATTTGCAAGTACTTTGGCGAGACGTCCGTGCCGGAGTGTGACTTTGCGTGCGACTGGCACAAGGATCCCGAGAACCTGGAGAGGAGGTTTCTGAGAGGCCTGGCGAGCGAGGAGTGGGTGAGCACGCAGGCGATGCAGGGGACATATGATGGATACTACGACGAATAACGAATAGCCTAGCGCGTCTGGATGTCTTGAATCAGGAAAACGTGCCATGACTGCTGGCGTGCGTAACAGGTGCGTTCCAATTTCAACGCCATCCAGTATTGCGCATGATGTTGGGAGCTCATTGGCGGGGCTGCTAACGGGCGCCACGAGAAGGCATGATTCAACCGTGCTGAAGGCATTGATCACCGCAAGCTATTTTTGACCGTCGTGTGGAGGATCTACACGAGCTTCGAAACGCGACGACGCCATCAGATGCGCTCAAGATTTTCTGATGCTCGGTCATCAGGCTGAGGTGCGAGCCCTGATCACAGGACCCAGCGTAAGTAATAACACGTTTAGCCAAACGAGCCAGCAAAAGTGGAATGGACACTCTGGTGTTATAACCGCTGGTCCTGTGTGTGCGGGCTGGTCTGTAACGATGCTGCTATATTAGTGGGCCACCGTTTGTGGTTCCTCCTCCAGGCTCTTAACTAACACGTATAGCCAAACGAGCCAACAAAACTGGAATGCACACTCCAGCAGTTGTAGCTAGTAGTGGCGTAGACAAGTAATACGACGCAGCGTAGGCTATTGGCCAGTGTACTGTGGGTTTTGGTGTTGTTCCTAATCTGGAATCTGGATCTCGAATTCCTGCTCCATGGACCCCTCGTAGCTCTTGTTGATACCGGCTTCGGCGCTGCCCAGGAGACATTCACCAAAACCAACGTTACTTCAAAGCCAATCATTTTGCATGGTCCCGAGCCTGGAGATAGCCGTGGCTCTTGCCCAACGCATAGCTGCGTCACTTTCAACCGGCACGTCTTATTCATCGCTACATTGTTGACATAGAGAGCGCACGCATTGACCTTGCGTTTTACAACTGCCAGCTCCCATCCTAGCCGATATTATGGAAGACAACAAGTAACATGGGGCCTTGGCGACTTAACACTACTAATGACTCTATCCATTAGACCTTGACTACAAATACAACGGTCCGAACGAAACAAAAACTATGTCACCAAGTTTTGTCCTTCTCTTACAAACTCAGGCGAGGTCTCCCTCTTCCACTATGTTATCTATTCTTCTATACAGTCTTCTATGCGGCTCCGAGCCAGGGCAACATGGATAACGTCCCCGACGCCCCTATTCCGGGCGCAACAATGGGTCCTGTCTTCTGGGATGTTCAGGCGTTCCCAGACGGACCGACATTGACACTAAACGGCACGATACAGGAGATGCATAGGCAACTTCTGGAGATTAACCCTGACTACGACGCGGATTTTAACCGCACTGCCGTCGCCACGCGTGACCTCGAGAAACGCACCGACTTTACGGGCTCTCAAGTTGTCTGTAGCCAGGATTTATATGGGCCGATCGGTGAGGACCCATACCACGATGGAATTAATTATCTCCGTGGGCATTCGGGTCAGCCGCATTTGCCGCCCGGCCCACAGGCTTGCGGTCGTGTTAGCTGCTCATATGGCACCGGAATTTATATATGCAACTTTGTAAGTCTATTGTTACACGCCGGGATATGATTGAGTATTATCACACTAACCCTAGATAATAAGACGCTGGAGGATAAATATTTGATCTCTTGGGGCTCAGTTGCCGATGGCGCAGAGTACATCTGGAAGGAATGCAGCGACGATTCACGGGAGACAAAGATTGGCGGTCGGGCCTATCACCCTACCAACTGGAACGTTTTCATTATGTCGTCGCGCTGTTAGATTGCTTTCATTTCTATATAAGCCGCTGGCTTCGCTCACAACGCTATTGTTTGAGCCCTAACAGGTTCCTGCCTACGTACTACCTCAGGCACCTGTGGCTTCACGTCCCAATTTCGATCGTTTCTGGCATGGCTTGACATTGAGATCATTCTAGTGAGCTTGTGTCCCGTCGGGATCACAAGCTACGACAACTCTATATGGAAGGCTCCAAGATACATATCGCTAAGTTGTAGATGGATGCAAGATGCTTCACTGCTTCTTGCCCTCCTTCTGCGCTCTCTTCTGGGCAATCATTTTGTTCGTCCTCCTGAAGGAACATACTCCCTCCACAAAGCAGGTCGACACCCAGAGCCACCACAGGCCGCTCCACCGGTCAACCCCGTGCCGCTGCAGCTTCCTGTCAAAGAGGAATGCCTCCGTCGAGTGAATCGCCACGACGGGGAAGAAGAGGACGCGGGCACTCCATCGGAACCACTCCGGCCCCCCCGGAAAGACGGCGGTCAGGGTCTTCCAGAGGCCGGAGCCCGGCACGATCCACGGCAGACTAGCGACGCTGGAAAAGTAGAGGAGCACGGCGCCGAAGACGACGAGGTCGAAGCCCTGGGGCGGCACGTACTCGGTGATGTAGACGTCGCTGATGCCGAGGCCGCGGCGGGCGGTGGCGTCCATCTCGATGATGCGGGCCTTGACGTCGCTCCACGCGTCGAGCGGCGGCGTAAAAGGCACGGCGTAGTCGGTACCGCCGGCGCGGATGCGCATGCCCTGCAGCGTCACGTCACGCAAGGACGGGCTCGAGGCGGCGCGGCGCGAGGCGCCCGCGAAGTGGCGCAGGTAGTGGGCGAGCTCGCGCGTGTGCGACTGGTTCATGTGCGAGATGATGCGGTTGCGGCGCTCCTCGTCAGCGGCGGCGATGGAGGTCATCTTGGCTGATTCCTGGGCGCGGTAACGACAGTTCCCTTCTGGGCTGGAGCGGGGGGCTTGTCTGTTGAAGAGCTGAACGTGATGATTCTCTCGCACGAGAGACGACGTGGTGGGAGCGGGGCTGTGAGAGCTTCCTCGGTGGTGGGTCCTCAGCCGATGGTAAAAGTGGGGCAGGGGACCAATGCCAACACGGCAGTCCTTTGGCGCCGCCAGCACCAAAGAGGCTCGGACCAGAACACTGATTGATAAGAAACGGAGTTCAATAGCGGCGATTGACTTGCATCAGCCGGTGGAGAGATCGATCTCCATCTAGCAGTGGTATGCGAGGATTTTCAACTCCCGCCAAGCCGTGGTTTTGGCTCATGAGGGCATCCACAACCGGGCATCAGCGGCCTGACTATGCTGCCAAGTGCCATGAATAGTGACAAGGTGAATGCTTTTCTCGTAAATTTAGCGTGGGGACAAAGAGGAGCTCTACAAAGTAGTCGTAGTCCGCACGAATCACCGGCTCCAGTTACAACAGCCGAGTGCCAAGAGCTGCCTGATCCGACATGTAAATTGCTCAGGGAACGCGCTCCTAGACGAGGATTTCCGCAGGATGGCGGGGAGGAAGCGAACTGTTCATCCACCAACAGCAAGGAGCCCTTCACACTTTGAACCAAATGTGATGCGAGTCGGCAGTCGTGGCAATGGCGTCTGAGAGAGCAAGCACTTGAGACGAATTGCCCGTCAGGCGGAGCATGCAGCAATTTCGTTTCACAGCATTTCCACATCTTCCATCGTGCACATCAGACAAAACGAGCTCCTCGTGGGGCCAAACTACCCGGTGGCGATGATGATCTCGATCAGCAAGTCTGATGACATCCGAGAGCGGCCAGCCCAGGTTGCCACCGGCTTTGCAGAAGCGAAATCGGAAGCCAGCTGGGGCCTGAGTGGCGAAAGTCTTTACAGGTCGGGACCGGGTGGGACACCCGTTTCTTATCAATCAGCGGGGAAGTTGAGCATCGCGACATCCGGCAGGCTAGGGTCGCGGGCGGGCAGTCTGACGCACCGACCTACAGCACTGCAAATCGGCGTTTGGCGGGTTGACAATGTCCGAGATTCCGAGCACAGCAAGCTGGCATGCTTGGCACCCATCCAATCGGCCCTGTTCGGCCGCGACTGCCCGGAGGATCCGCCAGCGGTGAGTCAATGCTTTGTTTCCGACATGTGGAACATATACTCGTAGCGCAGAAGATCGACAGGTTGGGCCGTTGGAGGCAGTTGGCTTCGTGGAGGTTGGACCGGCAGGGGTGGCTGGAGGGCGTCTAGCTTTCCTGTTGGATGTGTGACGGTGCATGCTCAGGCCGAAGACTGAACCGAAACTCAGCTCGAACGGGAAAGAGACGCAAATGTGACGGGAAGTGTGAGCAATACGAGTAACTTATAAATCCCTCCCAGCGGGCCACAGAGGGAGAGTCCTCTTCCCGGATGACACCACTTTGGAAATGTTGGGGCCCTTTTGGCGGGCACTGGGCACAGCCCGATATATCAGGCTAGGCGGATGGCTCGGGCGGGCAGGTTCCAGGTTGTCGTGTGCCAGCCATGCCAGCTTGAAGGAGGTGTGACATCGAACAAAAGTCCAGCCAGCCCCTTGCTTTCGTTATGTAAGTCCGGTGGGGATTGCTCGCGCAGCGGGAGAAGCGAGCGACCGGGTTTCGCTGGGACGCGCACGCCGTGACGAAGGGCCAACGCATGGGCTATTTATTACCGTAAAGGATCCTCGAACGAGCTTGGAGGTTGGTGGAGCTGCCAACCTCGTTCGGAAATTCGGCCCTTGCGTCTGGTGCTCGGAGCTCCGAGCACACCGTCGCTGAGTAAGCACCCCCCAACTGCCCCTTCGGGTTTCGCGGCCCTCGTAACTCCGCTCGGCGCTTGCCATGCCAAGGGCGTTTGGCAAATTCTGCACGGCCGCTTATCAGATCAGATTGATAAAGGTTCCCTTTTACCTGCGCCAGCCCCCTCGCCTTACTTCAGCCGCGCCTCACCCTGGACCAAACGTCGTAACTCCGACATTTTTTTCGCCCAACAATGGCTGAGCGATCTGAGAGCCCGGACTCCGACGACGACACTGGGCCTCGCACGGGAGGCTCTGGCGGCTCCGACCAACCACCGGCGCGCAAGCGGCAGCGCGTGCGGCTCAGCTGCTTGGAGTGCCGCCGCCGCAAGCTGTCCTGCGATAGGGGCTTCCCGTGCGAGCGCTGCATCAAGAGCGGCACCCCTGACCGCTGCAGCTACGAGTCCCGCAACGGCGAGGTCGTCAACGCCTCGTCCGGCGTGCCCCCGCCGTTCGCGCAGCTTGACTCCCGCAGATTCGGCATCGGCGGTGACGTCGCCCCGGGCTTCACGTCCCGGGAGGACCACGAGCGCATCCGGAGGCTGGAGCTGGAGATTGCCCAGCTCAAAATCCAGCTTACACGGCCGCCGGGGGCCGCCGCATCCTTTGACGGCAGCACCGTCGTTGGCACTGGCACCACCTCGCCCTCAACCCAAAAGGATGAGACGCTGGTCGACGGCGAGGGGCCGCGCCCCGACGTGCAGGAGTGCATCGACGCCGGCAACATGAGCGGCGAGAAGGGCGAGCTGCGGTTCTTCCGCGGCAAGGGCTTCCGCACCCGCTACTTTGGACCGCACAATGCCAGCATGGCCTTTGTCGAGCTGACCGGCCTCTGTCCCTTCATGAGAGAGACGGCGGACGAGTGGCTGCGGCCCGTGATACTGCACGACCGCAAGGACCGCAAGCGTCGCAAGGAAGATCGGGAGGCCCATTTTGAGCAGCCCGACGCCGACCTTATCGCGCTGCTCCCCACCAAGGAGGAGACGGACGCGCTCATCTCGGTCTACCTGGACCAGTTCGAGCAGGTCCACCGCATCGTGCACATCCCCACGTTCCGCAAGGAGTACAGTAACTTCTGGAAGCCGGACAGCAAGCAACGCTACGCCGCCTTCACGGCGCTGATCCTCTCCATGATGGCCGTGGCCAGCTGCGTGCACACCCACGACACCCTCAAGTTCATCGGCATGATGTCCAACGCCCGCCACTGGGCCGAGAAGTGGATCGGCGCCTGCGACGCCTGGCTGTCGAAGCAGAGCCAGAAGCACCGCAAGCTCATCCACTTCCAGGTCGCGTGCCTGCTGTATCTCGGCAAGCGCGTCAACACCATCAAGAAGAAGCGCTTCTGGACCGGCTCGGGCGCGCTCATCCAGGACGGCATCGCCGTGGGCCTGCACCGCGAGCCGAGCCACATGGCGGGCAAGATCACCGTCTACAACCAGGAGATGCGGCGGCGGATATGGACGACGGTGCAGGAGTTTGACATGCAGGCTTCGTTTGACCACGGCCTGCCGACGCTGGTCAGCCAGCTGCACTACGACACCAACCCGCCGCGCAATCTCGATGACGAGGACTTTGACGAGGCAACGACCGTCTTGCCTCCATCCAAGCCGCAGAAGGAGTACACCTTTTCCTCCTTCCAGAATCTCGCGCGGCAGAGTCTCCTGCTGCGTCTCGAACTGAGCCGCCTGTTGACGGGTCCCCTTTCCGACATTGACTACGACCAAGTCATCCGGTACACCAATGACCTGACGCAGGAGATTGACGCCCTTCCGTCGTGGGACATGAACACGGACAACACCAAGAGCAAGAAGAACCCGCTCATCGCCTACACGCTGCTGCACGTCCAGCTGCGGCAGTACATCATCCCGCTGCACCAGCCGTACCTCAAGCTGCGGAAGCAAAACTCCAAGTACCAGTACTCGGAAATCATATACTACAACGCCGCCCGCGACATTGTGCTCCTCCACGACAAGCTGTACGAGCAGGGCATCCGCGCCCTCAACTTCTTGCGGGAGGATGCCCTGACGACGGCCATCAACCTGTGCAGCGTGACGATGCTGCAGCCGAGGGGCTCGACCAACATGATCATGATCAACTCGCACCACACGCTGAAGCTGATTGAGAAGTGCATCGCCATGAAGGAGGACCGGCTGCTGCGGTGCGGGAACAACGAGCCGTGGGGCTACTCCATCATGTGCGCCGCGCTGGGCCTCCTCGAAGCGCACCTGGGGACCAAGTCTCCCGAGGTTGCCAAGTCCACGTCGGCGGAGCGGTTCGTCAACCTACACTACAGGCTGCTCGCCAACCAGGAGCCGCCGGTTTCGTCTGGCCAAGGGCCCAGCACACCCATCAGCGCCGCGACGACCTTGCCCGCGCCTGGCATCGGGCCCAGCCCAGGCCTGGAGCTGCCCGACAGACAAAAGGTAACGATACTGCCGTTTGAATCCCGTCTCGCCGATAGTTTGTCTAACGCTGCTCACCAGTCCGTGACGCCGTTCACATTCAACCCGACGATCACCACGGTGCCCGTCGACCCGTCCGTCCCGGGGCCGTGGATGATTGGCGGCGGTGATCAAGCACAGCCGTTTAACATGGACCCGAGCCTGGAGCTCTTGGGGCTCAACCTGAATGAGCTCTGGGGGGAGTCGTGGGAACTGGGCTGATGTGTTGCAGTGGATCGGAGGCGCTTCTTCTGTTATATATGGGTGGAAACACAAAACGATGACGATGGACACACGACGCGACGAGACCTTTGGCTGGAGTTTGGGCCGCATATACATGTACACTAGAGATACTATAGTAACCTCACGGCTCCATATTGCAGCGATTTTGACACGCAGACTGGTGCAGATTCAGCTCAGCGTGATGTCTGGACAAGTCACTCGTGCCCGACCCGCAGAGCCGCGCAAAAAGCGGCGATTTAGTCCCACCCAGCAGTGACTCACAAACACAACCCAAAAGCGCCTACAAACTCTGCCAGCCCGGGCATGAGCCATTAAATAGAACATTTGGTCCTTGGTCCTCCAACGCAGCGAGCAAGAAGCAGCAACATAGCTCAGGGGAAGAGCGACGGGCTCATACGTTGAGATCAACCCGTAGGTCCCTGGATCGAGACCAGGTGTTGCTATTAATTTTTTAGCTTCGCTTTTGGGTTTGTGGATTGCAGTTGGGAGCTAGATTAACCGTTTCAGCTTTCTTTTCCCTTTCGTTTTTTTTTTTT